>JBAMIB010327972.1:0-11209 GCA_037177415.1 Kaempferia rotunda | reverse complement strand
TCCCCCCCCCCCCCCCTTACTTTCCAAATCCACTATCTGCTCTGTTAAAATGTAGAATAATGATTTATTTTTCTTCCTCGTAAAAATAATATATATATATATATATATATAAAGACAAAAAAAATTTAATCAGGTCAGTTGAGTCATTCGAGTTGATCGAATTATCCAGATTTAGATTTAGGTTTAAGATTTTTAAATTGTGTTTGAATTTGAATTGAATTTTTTTTTTTTTATAATATCCATGCTTCGGGCCTTCGTCATGAACCCCCAACCAATTGACCCCCTCTACAATTTATAAAAAAAAAAAACACATTTTTTTAAAAAGATTTTTTGAGGTATGAAATGAAATTTACTTTGAAGTTTGTTCTCATCTCGCCATCTCCACCCTTCCTATTAATAATTCCTTCTCCTCTCTCACGCCTCTCCACACCACCAAAACATGGACGCCCTCAGGCACTGCTGCTCCGCCGAGGAGACCTCGTCCTACCGGTGGCTCATCGCCCACAACTCCACCCTTGCCGTGTCCGACGCCCACGCCACCTGCTCCTTCATTGAAATGGATCCCACCGCCGCAGTAGCCGCCTACACACATTGGACCATCGACGTCAACGGCTTCCACTTCGCCACCTCCGCAGGAACAGAGCCTTCCTTCCCCTGCCCATTACCTCCGCTGCCACCACGGCTAAATTCCAAGCTGACAAGTCTAGAGTCGAGCAATGATTCGAAGGCCAAGTCGACGGTGCTCGTCCAGGGCGCCGCCTCACTGAAGAGGGTCCTGTGGAGGTACTACCTCTGCCTCCTCGTGCCCCTCCGCAACAAGGCCAAAGGACTGACCTTGGTGATCCTGAAAAAGAAGCCAATGCGTAAGCGATGCAGGAGCAGCAGCAGCAGCTCCAGAACAGGAATCGAGTGGTGCCGGAGCAACGCTGATATTTCGGTCTCCGACGCGATTCTTCACTGCAAGAAATCATACGGCAGCCTCTGATCTGTTTTTTTTTTCTCTACCTCTTCTTCCTTTCATGTAATTACCTGAAGTATGTCAGTCTGCAAAGCCACTTCCACAATCATATATCTTCCATTTCAAATATCAAATTTGAGCTTTTCGATTACAATGATGGAATCAAATCACTAATCCGGCATCAGAACTCATCGCTTGATCAAAACGGAGCAGAATCTCTGATTATAATCTGGCATCAGAACTCATCACTTGATCAAAACAGAGTAGAATAGCACAGGAAGGGAATTTATTTTTCCCATTTCAATCAAGCATCAGTCGCAATTAGAAGCTCCACCGCGGATTGCTATAGATCAATCAGTATATTCTCTTAAGAAATGATAAACACGTAATGAGCAGGTCTCTTTAATTCTTAAGCTTAATCAATTGAGATCCAATCAGTGGATGTTCTTGCTCACTGCTCTATCACCAAAGAATGGCCATGCATCACCGTTCCTCATCGCCAAGCACAAGACTCGGTGTGGCTTGTTGACGAGGGACGGGCAGGAACAAGCATTGCTGGCCATGCACTGTCCCCAGAAGAAGATGAGGAAAGGAGCTTCAAGATGGGGACCAATCTGGTCTGGGCACATGAGAATGAAGGTACAAGCAGGGAACAAGGAGAGAGACCTGCTTCATCATCTTCCCATGGGAGGCAACTTGGAGGGTTGGGACCAGGCGTGGGATGGGGTGTTAATGTCAGCCATGGAGGAAACAGGGGAGCTACTCAAGAAAATGTGAAGACAGATGAGATCAGTTTCAGGCATTGACAGCCAGCTCAAAGAATCTAATAGCACATGTGGCCATTGTGAGACATGTTCCAGTTGTTGGAAAGGCCTAATCACCAAAACATGCAACTTTTATTTCAGAAAATGATAAGTAGTTAGACGGTTATCCGTCATGGATATCAATTTTATACAGCTAGTATGTTCAACGACGACTAGCTCAGCTGAGCGCGACCACGCACGCTATTGATGCAAGAGATATTCTTGTTTAAAAGAATGGTCTATCCATCCTCCAGAATCTCTCTATGGACATGCATGCAAGAGGTGCTGCAGTACTTGTAATTATACCTGTGGAAAGGAATTTTGCCTTCCAAGGAAGCATTGCAGCATGAGCACATAAGGTTACTGGATCCACTAGTAGGCTCCGGGAGGCTTGCCGATGCTACTTTGCTACTTGATAGACTGATATTGAGAGCTGCTATTCTCCTCTCTGCTGCAGCTGCTCTCTTTTCTCGTTCTTCGGCCAGGGCTCTCCTCTGTTCCTCCTGATCACAGGCAGAAGAAACAACTCGATACCGCAATTGATTTAGTAGTTCATTATTGTAGAGAACAAATAAATCATGGTCTGACCTCTTTAGATAAAAGAGGTTCTTTGATTTTCGGCTGCTGCTTATGGCCGGTAGGTGGTGCTTCTTGGGCTTTAGAAACAGTAGCTGAAGAAGTTTCAGATAGTGCAGCTTGAGCCTGCAGTTACAAATCATGTAGTGAACATTAACGAGTTTTTCTCATCCTCATGAGAGAAATCAAAAAATTATGTCTTCAGAATTCACATCACTGAGATTTTTCTCTCACTATCAATGAATTATTCAACGCCTCCAATAAACAAAGACAAGGTAAAACAAAAACAGGCCAAGAAGGTTTATACTTTTCCTTGGCCTTCACAACTATTACTACAAGGAACCTAACCTTTGCCTTTTCTTTTGCTTTCCGCAACTTCTTCAACTCTTTGGCCTTTGCCTTCCGTTTGGCATCCTTCTCAGCCTGTTTAACCATCCAATAGAAGTTAGCAAATCAGTAGGCCCAAGATGCAAATATTACTGCTGAAAATTTAGCGCGAGCAGAATGACAATAAAATAATCCCATTGGCTTTAAGTTTCCACTCAGCATCTAAGAAAACATATGCATCTGCATCAATATAAAGGGAACAATAAACATTGCAGGCAGTAGGACGGTTAATATTTTCAACATATATCAAAACAATGGGAAGTAGAAACGAAAACAAGCTACTCTGAGTGAGAACATATTTTACAAAGAGAACATAAAAAATTGCATCATCAAAGAAAAGCAAGATGAATTACCTGTTTGGCTGTTTGTGCCTCTTCCAGCTCCTTTGTCAGTGGACTAGGAACACTGGCAGCATGCCAATCCCACTTATCAGGATATAGAGCCATAAATCTTCTAAAAGTATTACGGACTTCCTTCTCGGATGCTAACATGTAAGGAGTCCGACCCCTACCATCTTTAATACAGGGATTGAGACCTTGTTCGAGAAGGTCAAGGGTTCGCTGAGGATCACCAGATTTTGCTGCTTCATGTAGAGGTGTTGTCTCATCCCTGTTAATTGTGACAGTAACTGCTTCGCTGGCAATTGATAAACTTTCTAATCCTGAACTTGATTCAGGATAGGATTCCTTGATTGCTGAGCACTCTGACAGCGTAGAATGAATAGGTTCAGAAATGCTCTTTCCATCATGACCCACATATTGAGATGAATTTTCGTCTGGAACTCCACCCTCATCAGCTTCGTAAGTTATGTTTGTCAACTGCTCATATATACGTTTGGCTTCCTTCAAAGTTGGCCTATGCACAGTTAAAGGAACATGTCTAATTACAGAATCATGATCATTGAACTGAGGTTTATCAGCATCAAAAAGGATCTGATGACTCCTGGAAGGAGCATATATAAATATACACGAGGAAGACTTGACAAATGGCTTCCATGATATAAGTAATTCTTGAACTTCCTGTATCAGTAAGATCCAAAGATAAATTCACAAATATAGTACATGGATAAAACTAAACAAACAGGGCAATACATATTACAATATGACGTATCCACAATTTGTTAATTATAACAGTACATATTAAGAATGATCCATCATAATATCTGTGTAAGTCCAACAAAAGTATAAGCAATTATGCATTTGCAAAACAACAAAAACAATTTTTGGTAATTCCAACAAACATTTTTTCTTCAGACATTAGCAAAGTGAAAAAAAAAAATACAGAAATAACTGACGTACTACCTTCTTCAGTGCAGCTTCATTATATCTACGTAGAGCTGAACCAGCTGAATGTGCTACTTTTCCAGTTGCATCTTTAGCAGATTTTTGTTTACCAGCCTTTGCCCGGACAACATACCTATAAAATGAAAATCATTGCAACAACTACTAATGGAACATCTAAACTAAATCTTCCATCTTAAAATGCAAAGTAACATAACAAACAAATGTGGGAACATGGAAAGAAGAGACTCGACACCAACAAGTACTTGTTAGTCACAACTGGTTGCAAACTATAACATCAATAGTCACCCAGTATCTGAAATGCTAAGAAGAGATCCATCACTACTACTACTAGAAAACAAACCTAACCAGTACTAACCCGATTCAGAATGATAGATGGTAGTTAACACATTTTGGATAAATTCCATAACATTGGAAAGCATCTTTCACACATTCATATGCACAGAATTAGGTAGATAGTGAGTGTAAACCACCATGGAATATGCCCATTTGTAAAGAACTACCTTTCGCATTCATAATTTTTGAGTTATTCAATGAGAAAACATCTGTACAAAGCAAATTGTAACTTCAAAATGATTTTCATAAAAAAAAAAAGTAGGTCACACGTTGAGACTACATGAAATGGGTTGTATCTAAAAGCATCAGTAGAATTAAGAGATCAAATCTACCAACCTGTGAAATGTCTTGTGTGCTATAACAATATTCCCATCAAAAACACAGCCAACAAAATGACCACCACTTGCAAGCAAAACGATCCTTAAATGTGATTTATCTCTAGGCTCGCAGACCAGCATTTTCAATCGGTTAATCAACTCATCCTCCTCTAGACATGCATCTCCATTGATAAGGTTTGGCTTACCATTCTTAAAAGATATATCTTCAGTTTCTTTCATAAGCAAACATTTCCATACAGAAATGATTTTGTCTGATTGGATACGAAAACATAGCTTTTGTTTATCACCTTTCTTCAAGAGGCTACTATTATGGATAGGATCATTTTCAACCTCAACTT
Organism: Kaempferia rotunda; assembly: GCA_037177415.1. Lineage (NCBI taxonomy): Eukaryota > Viridiplantae > Streptophyta > Magnoliopsida > Zingiberales > Zingiberaceae > Kaempferia > Kaempferia rotunda. Next base: position 6,172 of record JBAMIB010327972.1, on the reverse strand, counting down.
CTGAGCCTGATATACTAGATACATCGAAGTCTTCAAACAGAGGATCACCACCCAAATAGTCAAAGTCATCTTCCTTGATAATACTCTTGCCAGCAATACTCAGCTTGACCTATAAACAGAGTTAGAACAGGCAAGTTATGCACTTGCGTATGAACCACAAAATTTATTAGTAGTGTTCTTTGGGCCCAAAGAAAAGAGTATTTGTAGTATAAATAAAATGGATGCAAAACATGAAACAGGAGCGAAGTCAAAGATAATTCAGCCAAAGTAATAACATCTAATAGTAAAGCAATTGTTTCAAACCAAAAATGTTGTAATGGGGGCATCGTGAACTTATGATTAAAAGAACCAACAACCTAAATATGATAAATTTTGTGAAATCTCAATCTAAAAAAATTGGCAAACAGCTATATATATAATATCATATACTAGTTTATATATTACAAACATAAGATCTCTCTAAGTTTACTGGAAACAAGATGCCAACTCATGCAGGGTTTCAGAGTCAATATACTTTCAGGGTTTCGGAGTCAATTTACTTTCACCAAATTTAGTGGTATTTTAAGATGAGTGATTTGCCCATTTTAAAAGACGGGGCATGAATTTGGAAAAATCAAACTTCAGATGTGGCCTATGACAAATTTGCCAACTAATAGCAAGAACATGATAATTCGTGCTATTTAAAATCAAAGCCCAAACTAAATATCAACCTAATAGATGCGCCATGGATGACATACCTTAAGACATCCTACTTGTACACCATATAGGAACTACATGGTAAGCTACAAAATTCTAGATTTAAACTTCAACAGAACTACTTTGCTGAGGCATACAGAAAATCCTATTGCCATCAAATATAACATATTATATGGTAGGATAATCTAAATTAAATAGGCAGTTGAACTCGCCTTTTGTGCAGTTTCTAGATATTTATGTTCGGAACTCCATCAAAAAATGGTTACTCTGATTCCAAATCCATCAAAGATCATTTGTCCAAAGCTTTGGTACACCTTTTTCCGGCTGGAAAGATTAAGGGCATTCTAAGACTGCATCAACCTTCATCGTGCAAGCACCTTTGGCTGTGTTCTTAACACATCCCTTGCAGAAGATTGTTGAGTAGGGAGTTTAAAAGCCATCATAATTATATTTAAGTTTCTTGTTTAGGGTTATGAAATCATCCATGGAGACCATAGAACATGCTACTGCTTTTTGCAATTCATATTTTGGATCATCGATCTGATATCAATAATGCATGCAACTCGATCGGCCAAAGTGTGATATGTTTGAAGCCCTCGTTTAATGTTTCTCCATCCTTGAATGTACATATTTAACTTGAATGCCCTCTTTTAAAATAAAAACTAGACAGACTTTTTCACTTCCGAACTCCTATTCAGGGAAAAAAAAAACAGACTGGAAAGAAAAATCTTTGCTAACATTGAGGCGGTGGAGGTCGGATTTGAAGTGGGAGCGCTGGTCCTGGAGGGAATCGAACTCCGCCTTGCAGGTATTGCACGTCCACCTCGACGACGACGAGGATTCCTTCCCTTTATCCCCGATGCGAAGGGTATCAATTGCGAGCTCCGCTCCCTCACCGTCGGTACCGGCAGCAACCGCCGCGGGAGGGGGATAAGGGGCTTCGGCTTGGCCGGAGCGGAGGCCGTGGAGAAGGTGGCAGGAGTCGAAGAAACCAGAAGGAAGATCAAAGACGGAGCGGCGGTTCCGTTCCCCGCGGCTCTTCTCGCTGGTCGCCGCCGCCGCCATAGATCGTCTCCGAACGCTGGAATATCCTTTTTTATAGTTTTATTTTAAAATTAGGGTAATTAATATAGCCAAATATTTGACATAAATATTAAAAAATCGTATTTTAGTGGGCTTTAGAGTGGACCTTCTCGAAGCCCACGAGCCCATAACATAGCCATCATAACGCATTCGTCTTCCTCGCTTCCTCTCCAGGCTGAACCCTCGCGTCCCGAGTTGCGCCGCCCACGTCACTCGCCGACGTTCCTGCCCCCCTTGATCGGGTATCTCCGTTACTAATAACTATCTTTCTGTCGTCTTCCTCGTCGCTAGTTTGTGAAGCTGATGCGTACGGATGGCAGCTTTCAGGTTTCCTTCACAATGCTCGTATCCAGGATTGTCCGTCGAGCTTTTGGCGCCGCTGCCAGATCGAAGTCTTATTCAACTTCTTCCGAAGCTTCCGATTCCGCCGCCGCTGCGGTTTCTGCTAAGAGAACGCTGAATCCTCTTGAGGAGTTCTTCGAGCCGGACAAGAGCACAGATGAAGAGAAGCCTGTTACTTACGGTATTATCTCGATCCCTTTAGACCCTTTCCACTCTTCTATAGCTTTTACCTATCTTCTGCTCTGTACATATGATTTTTTCCGGACAGTTCTAAGCTGAATTTCATTGAGAAAAAAACTATCTTTAAAGCGCTTCCGTGGGTTTTCTAGTCTCTGATCTTGAACGCGTGTATACGAGATCTTATCATTATCGCAATCCTGAAGATATCAATAAGAAGTTTTCCTTTCCCATGGCTGCATCGCAAGTTCTGGGATTCTTCTATTCCAACCAAAAGTTGGGTCTAGAGATATCATGGTATTTACTGCCATAGTTACATGATTGTTGTCATACAAGAATTGTGTAGCATATACTCAGCGATAATGCCCTCAAGCTACCGGGATTATTATTTTTGGCAACAGAAAACAAAGCAAAATAACATGATTCAGTTAAACAACAATTATCAAAGACTGCTCGTACAAATTATCAACTGAGAAACACTTTTTTGAATTAAAAAGAAAAGGTGTTCCCGATGATTTATCATATTAGAAGGGGAAAAAAAGGAATTACAGTAACATGATTCAGTTTTTGGAAAATTATTAGCATGCGGTACTTCTCTACTATTTAGTTTTTCATGTGTGTATATCTCGTGATATCTGGTTGCAAAATCTTTTTTTTTTCATATGAAATACACTGTCAATTTTTTTGTATCCTTTTTGTTTGTTAACTTTGATGCTTAATGAAGGTCGTGGCTGGAAGGCTTCTGAGTTACGTCTCAAATCATGGGATGATCTTCACAAGCTGTGGTATGTCTTTTTGAAGGAAAAGAACATGCTTATGACTCAACGGCAAATGCTTCATGCTCAGAATCTTCGTTTCACACATCCAGAACGAATTCAAAAGGTTTTTGTTACCTTTACATAATTCTCATTTCGTGATTTAAAGATTTACTAATATTTATTAATGAATCAATGATTCTCCAATTTTTTTATTGGATCAAAATTTTAACTGTGTAGCTCATTTAATGTGAATAATTAATCCTTGTTCTGACCATTTCTATGAGCTTTTCTTTGCTCGTTGTCGGTGACATCTGCTAGGCACATTTTTTATGTTCCTTCATCAAGTTTGGTTGTGCTAGTTTTTCCTTCAAAACACATGGTGGACTAAAGAGGGGGACAGGGAGGAACATCCTGAGGCAATTGAGGTGTTGCTCTGGAAAGACTAGTCATCGCTGCCACCAGCAAGTTCAACCTAAGCGGAGGGTTGAATGAATTTTGTCTTGATCTTGTCTTCATGGTAATCAAGGGATTGAAGTATATGAAGGCTTGATGGGAGGTCAAATTGGATCGAGACAATATCTGATGATGCCATAAGTGCCTGGTTATCTGTCTTTTATTATGCTCTGCTGTATCTAGCCAAGAAAATATAAGTAACAGACTAGATAATTTAAGGTTTAATGCTAGGCCTAGGGGTTTTTATCTAATAAAATATTTTTCGAAAAGATATCAATCCTACTATCAGTATTTTGTTTGTTCGGTTATAGGTTAGTATTTCACAGAATATGTCAGATTGGATATGCCAATTTCAAATGTCTGGAGTCCAGATATATGCCTGACTTGAGGAACTCAAAAGCTAGTGCAGTCTCTTACTAGAGTTCTTAATCTCAGTTTGCCTCAGTAATGTATGCAATCAGTTTGTTACTCTGATTCACTTATTGTGGTTTTCTCCTATGCGCTGTTCTTACCTGAAAAAATAGGATGAACGGTAAATATGACTTTCTCGTGGACCTCGAATACAAGTATATTGTGGAATATATGCTCTTATGTACATCAAATTCTTAGATATTGTTCCATGTTTTTAACTTCTACAGATATGAACAAGATTCTTAAGATGTCTGACACTCCCTATTTCTGTCAAGTGTAGGTAAGGAAGTCAATGTGTCGTCTAAAGCATGTTCTGACTGAAAGAGCAATCGCCGAACCTGATCCAAGGAGATCTGCAGAAATGAAGAGAATGATTAATGCTATGTGATGTTGTCCAATTTCCTTCCAAGCTCATGTATCCTACTCTTGCATGAGATGAAATGCACCTCTAACATTTCGAACTGGATGCTCAGTGAATTACAGTCTGTAGAACCTCTTGTTGGCTAAGACTTATCTTTGGATTTGGTGTTTTGTTGATCCCTAATTTACAGCGGCAGACTGTGGGAATTGTGTTGTGATTGTTGAATAATTGCTTATATTAGGAAGACTTTCCATCTGCCTGCTCAAGTGATTCAAAATCAATCTTTTGGGTTTCGCTTGTGTTCTTAAAAATTTGTGTTTAATTTAATCAAATATATATAAAGAGAAATTAGTCAGCACATTTGTCTGTGCGCGATGTGCGTGGGCAAATGTGATGGAAGGCGCCTTATGCATGGAAGGCGTCTTCAGGATGCACGGGAAGGCGCCTTCCATGTACCTGAAGGCGTCTTTCGTCACGCTTGCCCACGCGCGTCGCGCACGGGCGAGTATGGAGGGTAAAATTTATATAGGAGAAAAAAAATTTACCCAGCACACTTGTCCATGCACTCTGAAGGCTCCTTCTCATGCACTCTGAAGGCGCTTTCTCGTGCACTCTGAAAGCGTCTTCCGTCACACTTGCCCACGCTCGTTGTGCACGGAGGAGTGTGTAAGGTAAATTTTATATATATATATATATATGAATCATGTTTAATTAAGATATTCATTTATGATTAATATCGCAACTTGTCTATTGTCAAGGATTAATATGGAACTTAGCTATAATTTGTTTATTTATTCATCGAGCTGGCCGAAGATAGTCTGAGTAAATTAGATTAAATATTTATATAAAACATGAAATATATATTATTTTTTAAATATATTATAAATTAGTAAATAAAAATTCTCATTCTTGCTTCATCAAGCATTTCAGCTTGAGTTTTTTTCTTAAAGGGGGTGTCTCATCTTTTACCAAATGACACAAAAACTCTCCCATGTGCACATGTATCTTATGTGCAATACTGCCTTTTCACTGTCTAAATCCTGAAACTTTGTAGTAGTTATGAGAATGTAACGGTTATAATTACAAAAAAATATAGTAGCTATGAGCTAGTTATTATAATATTGTAACTGTTACAACTGCAATCCATGAATAATAGGAATTAGAAATTGAATTTTTAATTAGAAGAAAAGTGATAATTCCATGGATAAGTTGTTTGATCACAAACCAGTCTAAACCCATAAACCCTAAAATGAACTAGTCTTCATGCTATATGTTCAAAGTGATTCATTGAGTAATTGAATTGTTATGATATATACTTCTCTCACTTGATGAGATAATTAAGAAATGGATTTCACATTTGGAATATACATATCCGGTATCAAATGTCTATGTAACACTATAACAAAAAAGGAAAAACATTAAAATTGAAAGTCATATATTCCAAGTGGTTTAACAATTAATTGAATAATGGTATATTAAATTTACACTCTTAATTATAGTAACTACGAGACGGTAGCTATTATAACACAGTTTTACTACTCAATTGTAGCAGCTATAATTTTAAAGTTGCTACAACACATTTTACTGCTCGTTGTAATTGTTACTTTTCATAACTACTATAAACATAATTGAATTTAGATGGAAAAATAAGTAGGAGTGTGCATGCAATACGTGTAGAACATCTATATTATTTTATAAGAAAATGAGATATCTATTTAATAAAAAATGAAAGTGAGACGCTAGTTTGACGTTTCTTTTAAAAAATTAAAATAAGATTCTATAATTTTTATCTAATTGTATTTACGAACATTAAGGAGTTAAGTTTATTAGCGTTTAAAATTTTAATTTTTATTATTAAAAGAATATAAATAAATTTTATCGTCCATGGGTG
>JBAMIB010327865.1:0-11210 GCA_037177415.1 Kaempferia rotunda | reverse complement strand
GTTAGCGAGCTTTTGGTGAAATCCCTCCTTTCGTCCCTCATGTTAATGTTCTTTTTGATGCTGTCGCACACACCTGGAATGGGGCTTTGAGGTTGTTTCAAATTTCAATTGTATAATTTCTATCCTGCTTTGTGGGCTTCTGTAGCAGTGTATGCTACATATATTCATATATATATTCAGCGAGGACAATCAATTTATGTGTTGGTGGGACAATGCACAACTCATACAACATGTGAGCTTGTATATTTCTAGCACAAGATAATACTATAACCAACAAGCACAAGGCATAGTCTTTGAATGGAATTGGATCTTTTTGCAAGAATATGAAGTATGAAGCTTCAATTTAACCAGCAATAGTCACAGTGTCTCAGTTCCATACTTCATGCACATTCTGTGGTTTTACTGTTGAAGTCCATGAGCATTGAGATTCACATTGTTGCTATATGCCATTTGCATAACCCCCTGGAGCCCTTCCTCCCATGAATTACTCACCTGTTCATAAACAGAAAGTTAAGTTCAGCAAAGAAAATGAACTTATATGACTAGTAGAAAAGAACAGATTGTAAACAAATACCTGTATTTTGGATTCTTTATATTCTTGCACTGCAGCCAGTTGGATATTCATTGATCTTCCAAGCGAATCGGGAGGGTTCGCCATGGCTTGCAACCCAGGTTGGACCAAACCCTGCTGAGATGTATGCACTGGAGGATGAACACTACTTGATGGGAAAGTCATGGCACCTGATGTGCCATTATAGGACTGAAGTAGCTGCAATTGAAAATAATCAAACATATCATAAGCCATTCTATGAAACAATTTAAGTTGATAAAAGCAGAAGATTTAACCTGCCACTTACGTATTTAGAAAGAACTGAATCTATGTCAATGCCCAACCTTGGATTAATAGCTGCGAGCTTCATGGAAAGAAACTGGTAACATAAAGTATGAATTGCATTACTTAATGTTCCTCTGACTATTTTTTCAGGAAACTAATTAAATTTGTTTATGACTTGAAGCACACATACCTCGACTTGTTGTTGCAGTGATTGAACATAGTTTATGATCTCATCGAGCATTACTGCCTTTCCTGTGACCTGCAGTATCATGCTGAAGTCGATAAGAACCACAAAATGTTTTTCATATGTGGAGATTTAAGGAGAACAAAAGAAATCTGCCTTGCTGCAACCAGGAACCAGGTCTTGTAGAAGCTTCATCCTCTCGTTGATCTTTTCCCTTCTTACCTGTGACACATGAATGTAGATAATTTACTTTTGCAGAGGGTCATTGAGGAGCAGGCATTTAAGGAGGTGGCAAGAGCTTACTCTCTCTGCAAGACTATTGCTGTTTGTCGCTTGGCCGCGCCGTGCTCTGATGTGAATGAATTCATCCTTCAAAGATTCATTGCTGTCTTTTATTTGCTTTCCTCTAGGCTTATCAGTTGCAACAGATGGACTATTTGGCTCAGCATTCTGTTCAAACTCCAAATTCTCTTCCATTTCCCGAGACACATGTGAAGCTTCTTGTGCTTGATCCAATGGCATATCCTACAACACAGTCGCGCACATTGAGAAGTCTACTTGTGATCAGTAAAAGGAGGAAACATAACAGAAGAAATCAACTACATTAAAGGGAGAAATTAGATGAGAACTACCTCATTGTTTCTCTTTCTTTTCACGGCACCAAGGGCTGTGCAGGAAGACGGATGATCACTCGAGACAACAACGCCATCAAAATTATTCTTATGTTCTTTATTCTTTTCAATCTGAGCTCTGGATTCATCATCTATTGTAGCATTAGCACAAAGACTTGCCGATTGAGCCAAACTAAAAGGACTCATCATGCCATCTATACTACTATTAGTGAAGCATGACAACCTTGCAGCTCTCCCATCAAAAGCTTTGTCAGCTGGGAAATGTGATAGATTGGCAGCTTGAAGTAGAGTTCCTCCAACTGAAAATGAATCTGAAGAATTCCATTCCACATTCAAACTCGAGTTTCCATTTACTGGATTGCTGCATGCCGGTGAGTTGTTTTTACACAAATCCAAGTCTGTTAGTTTTGTGGACTGGTTCCAGAAGCCAATGCTAAATGGATCATCCATAGGAATTGACGAGCTTGAGAAAGAACCACTCTGGTTTGCTTGACCGATTGCGACTGAAGAATTGCCGGAAACAGACCTAATGGAGGGATTGTTTGGTAGAAGAAATGAGGAATTTCCAGGATCGCTATACTCCAAATTATCTTCACTCTTGAGTGAGTGACACCGATCCTTTTCATGCATATCCATCTAAGACCCCCCTTTTGCAGACTATAAGCTAAATCAAACAGTTCAGCAAATGTGAAGAGCGGTCCACTTTAATTGATCTCAATGCTATGAAACTGGACTGTGCTCAGAGTTTACAAAGAAAACAAGGTACATGGATCAATGAACATGAAGCTACTTAGAAACGACTACAAAGAGAAGGGAAAAGGTGAAAATTCAAGATCTCACCAACAATGAAACAAGAACACTGAATGTCTAGCAAGATCAAAGCCAGCCTTTTATTCAAGAAAATGGGTAGGGCTGACCAAATCTCCAAAGACCAACTAGTTGAAGAAAGACACAACTTGCAAGCACCTAGCTGTAACCAGAGGTGAAAAGTAATCAATCATACAAGTTCATCAAATGAATTAAGTTGTTCCGTAGTTAAGATATTACTGTACCAGAAACAAACCTTTCATGGCCAGCACATAGCCACAATAAATTTTCTTGACTGGACAAAGATAAATGCCCAAGCACCAGATTCCTTTCACTTTATATTCACGCTGCCTACACAACTGTAAGTCCTACTTCCATTTAATATTTCAGATTCTATGTAGTGCTTCTTTTTTTTAATTGCATCTAGCATTTGATCCTACTAAACTACATGATAAGATGAGTAGACAAACAGTTTTCATGGTCAAATTACTAGTCCTAAATTTGATTTCTCTATAAGAATTGGAGGGGATCCTAACTCCATAGGTCTGTTTCTTTATTCCAAAGCACCATTATAATAGTAGAGGGTGGGTTTCTTTAACTTTATCTTAGAATTATTTTATTCGATGCTTATTTTTAATTGCTCACTCGACGTGCATATTGCAAGCTGACATTGCCAACCATTCCAGTGATATCATGTTTAAGATCTCGAAAGGTTCTCTCACAATGATTTGCCTCATTTGAATTGGTGTAAATTTTATGCAAATTTTATTTAGTCTCACATACGTCAAGATTAACAGATAAGAAACACATCTGATTTGTGATTAATATTCATCATTTCCAGGAAAAATATGTATGCATCTGACTTAGCTTAAGAATTCATGGTAATTCTACTTGTTATGCATATAATATTTGCACGCCTGTCTAAGATTTATATGATTTTGGGGGTCCATGAAGATAATGATGGAATATAATGACCTTGGGAGGGTGTCTGAGGCAACGTAACGGACTTTCCTTTTATTAACATCGGGAGTAATCTTTAATTAGCAAAGACTAAGAAATAAATTAATTAAGAATTTAGTGTACTTAACTGGGTTCCTTGTAACTAGAGTTAAAAGCTTAAAATGGATTGACCATGCACATAATAGGTCTGGTCTACCTTCTTAGGTGATAAGTTGGTCACAACACATGACTTGCATCGGTTGGCCCATGTTCGTGCCATCTTAGTCCTGTAGGGTAAAAAATAAAATAAAAATAACAAAAATGTACATAAAGAAGTTTAAAAAATACATAAGGCAAAAATCAAGTTTGGGGGTAGATTTTTTTTTTAAAAACATTCTTTAAAATTTGTTCAAGTTAATTTAAGTTAACAAAAATACTTTGAACTAAAAAGAGTGGATATGTTATATAATCCCTCTGAGAATATTTGAGATTCTAGAGAAAAAAAATGAAAAATGGTAAGATATTTTTGTAAATGGGTTGAGTATTGGATCCTAATTAAGTTTATCACACTCATAAAGTCTGAGATATTTTATCCAGATATATTATTGTATTCATAATTTAGTTAGGATATTTATCCAATAAATAAAATATATTTTCTTCTTTTTTAACATATTATAATAATATAAAATTATATTGAACTGTATCGAGTGAATATTAAATAAATTTATTTTGCATTACTTTGGAAGGAGAGAAACGTAGAGTTTTATCTCTTTCCATTCTCTCAATGAAAATAAAAAAAATTAAATATAGGTATTGATCATTTCGTTACATATCACTTATACTTCTGTCTAAATATAAACAATTAGACAGAAGCCGACTTACCTTTGACTTAAATTGGGCAACATTTATATTCACATGGGTTGCTATTTAATCAGGCAGATTTCCTTCATATTTGTGGTTGACTTTAACACTAGATACGAGTACGACCAGCCAATGTCATTGATAATCTAAACCAAGCTTGCATTTAAATTTACATTTGAAAACCAGATTGCATTGGAGTTTTGAAGAGAACATGAAAACTCTGCGGTTGAGACATGCATTCATTTGAGAGAAGAACCCTAGTTGCGTTTGCAATCATTGCAAGGGAAAGGGAATGAGTTGGTAGAAGAAAAAACCCAGGCTTCCTTAACAAAGAGGGTTATTACTTATTAGGAGTTATCTTGGGAGTCTTTTGTGCATTTAATTTTGCAAATGGCAGGTACCAGCAGGACCATCTCAAGATGTTATTTTACTGTTTTTTTTTTAAAGACTATTCTGGCTGTAACTGATGAATTCACCCAAGAATCAATACTCTGTCCAATGTCATTATTTAGTGTCCTTGGGACTCGAGCACGCTTAGACTATGCTTTATATTAATCTCCTTTGCACTTTGCTTTTGTTAATTACCAAGGTTAGATGCTAAACTTTAAAGCGATGGCAAAGCGTTTCAGGAACATGGAATTGTACTTGTGGGTTTAGGTAAGTCAGCTTGCTTTGTCTAATGCTCTCTTGTGACTTGTCTTGGAAATTACCCTCTGTTTTCTTTCTCAACTTTTCTATATATACATTAAAAAACGAAAGTTGATAGATTGTGGAATTTAATTATTCGCGTCCTCTTCTTTTACTTGTCAAGAAGAATGAGTAGGTTTCTTTAGCAAGTAATCTCTTTTCCTTGCAAGAGGAAGATGAGTGCATTGATTGCCCATAAGCTCTTGCTTGTCCAAGAGAGCTCAGGCAATGGACAATTTAAGGAGGCATGACACTCCTTTTGCGAAAGGAACATCCTTTCGAGAGATCTGTTAGGCATGGTTGAACTTTTTACCTTTCCATAATCCAGTTTCAGAGTATCATCGCTTGCACAGAGTGCATGCCACACACTTCTCCGCCTTTTCTTCGAATGAAGGAAACCATCATTCTGTAGCTGTGCTGTAGCTTAAGGTTGAACGAATCCAACATGGATAGCTGTTGGTTTTCAGGATTTATGATGGATATTGCAGTAGTACCCTGTATGATTAGTCCTCTCATGGAGGGTCCTTAGAAGTTATTCCATAATTTATGGGAGATGGTTACCGGAGTTACAAGAGGAACTTTGATGTATTGAAATTATAAAACAATTTTAGACTTATATATATATATACACACACACACACACACAGTCAGTCTAACTCATTTTGCCGAGTTACTCGAACCATTGAAGTCCATAAGAGGAATAAGACAGAGAAGTATCATAAACAATCAATGCATAGCAATTCTCTCATGTCTTACAACTCAAATTTAAGTAGTTTGTCTCATAAAATTTATCAAAGGTGAGCATCTGTTAATGAAACTCTAACAAGCTTCCACATATCACCCTTTTCCAGACCTGGCTGCAAAAGGTGAGGAAAAAAACACATAATATCAAAGGCAGTCGAAAAACAATACACTTGCGTCTTGCGATTACCTTTTAGAACACCACTAACTGCTCTTCTTAGGAGTCTGTTTCTGTTTGGGAGTGCCTGTGGTTTCTGTTTCGTAAGATGATTGGTTCCTCTCTTCCAGGTATTTAACAGGGTCAGCAAATGATCTTGTACAAGGCCATCTATACAAAGGGGCAACAAGACATGGATAAAAACTGAATCACTTTGAAACAAAAAGTAATACGAAAACTACCTGCTTGATTTTATGACCTCATTATCAATCGTAGTTTCGTGGTCGTATATATCCGCTGCGGAGGAATTACAGACAAGAGATGAACAGAATTGTGAGTGTTCTCTACATCTGAAAATTATATTATATATTAGCATCTAATAAAATATGAAACCATAGCTAGATCATCTAATAACTTCAGAATTCCAATCCCAAGAATACAGCAACAATAAAACATGGAATAACACAGATTAGGATCAAACATCATAACCGGTGAACAGCTGTCTTAATAATCTAATTATTAGTTTATTTCCTTGTGATATATGTTCTAAAATATATACTTATATCTTTTTCGTACATATATGAACATATACTTGGAGATCTAATATCTAAAGAGATATTTAGATCCTCATAATACACTCAATTTGCATTTGCATATAAACAGAGCCTTGTAATATAGTGATTATTCACATTCAGTTGATCAATGATGGACTATGTTTATAACATCTTAATTTAGTTCCATGCATCGAGTTGTGGGCTAATAGGAGTGTTTAGTGAGCTGTGGACTAATTGATTTAGGCTTCAGCATTTAAGCCACTGTTTGGGTCTGATAAGTTAGTGAGTTGGTACCCTCACTCTGCAAATTGTGAGCAAACCTAATTCTAAGCATGACGAAACGTTGTTAAAGGTTGCCTATAGCATAGCGTAGACACTATTCGGTTTCACATACCACTAGTTAGGATGATTTGTGATGCAACATGGGAGCAAAACAAACTTCACACAGCTAGGATGACCATAGAGTGGGGGAGATTATGGGATAAACTTATCCTCACCATCCCTTAACCGCTTCTTCTGCGGGTTGGGTTAATAAAATATAATATAATGCATGATCATCTATAAAGTATAGGTTACAAACTAAGCTTCATGCAGGGTAAGCAGTCAGGGTGAAAAAATGTATATCACTTAACGCTCGATGATTAGCAGTATGTGAAGTTCAACAATGGCTGCAGTATCATGCAGGAAGCCTTCCCGATACCTCTCAATACCCAAAGACAATCAACCTTGGAACAAAAAATCTCCTGATCTCTAAATCATGACGATTGGCAAACCAAGAACTACCAAAATAATCTCTACCTCACATGGTTATTTTGGGGCTAGAGGTTGAGATTGACAAGCTAATGGATTAGAGTTACGCAGATATTGACAATGTTGGGATGGCAAAGACATGATCATACTTCAAACACTCAAAAATAACAGAAGTTATCAAGAATCAAAGAATATTTTCAGAATAAGACGCAAAAGCCATCATCATATGATTTTCTAAGCTGAACATAAACAAATTTAATCTATACCTCCATCTACAGCCTTCTTGGAGAAGTACTTGGCCCTTAAACGTCGAGCATAAAGAGCCTCATACCTCCTGTGCTTCTCTTCATGCTCTGCAGCATCAATGTCCCTGTAACATTGTGACATACTTGTTCATGTCATTGCCGTTTCAGGAAACAACTCAGTGCCCAGCATTAAAGACTCGAAAACAAAAAAAAAATGTTGGGACTCGGGAAGAACTCCAATTCGGAGGCCTGACTTGGGCTCATGATACAGAGGAGATGAAGCGGGGTAAGAAACCTTCTGAGGAGATACTGAAATTTGAGCCGAATAAAGAACAGAGATTCTACGAATTCGTCCGATCTGACTCATTCGACCGCCGAGTTCGTTATCGAAGAAAGACGATGGAAATAGAAGGAAGACGGAACTTACGGAAGCTTGCCTTCCTCCTCGGCCTTCGTCTCCATGGCGGGGTCGCTTCGTCGTCGCCGTCCACGCCCGATCGCCGTGACAGACGCCGCCGCTTCCTCCTCCTCTTCACGCAGTGGGAATAAGAGGCTTTCCTCGAGGCCGGGATCCGCTCCAATTGTTACCCTGTTAAAAACAAACCGTAGCCGTCTATTTAGTGGGGTCTCCCCCGTAAATGTGCTACGTGGACGGACAGATCGTTGACTATCCATTCCGCGATGCAGTCCGCCTGCGTTCGCAGGTGGAAAGAGAGTGCTGTTCTGCGGCGTCAATTCATCGCGCCACAAAAAAACAGGCACGGCGGAGAGGATGATATCCATCTCCGCGATCGAGATCCACCACTCGATTGGCTCCTCGTCCCGCGAGAGCGATGCTCCAATCCTCTTGAATCTCAATTGGTTGCATCTGCCGATCAGGCAAGTGAGTAAGAGGCGGAGAAGATGGCGGTGGTGGTGTTCCGGACTGCTGCTTCGGCGACGACGATCGCGACCGCCGGTCCTCGAGCTCCCATCCCCAAACCACATGAGCAGCCGATGAAGATTGCTCATCGACGGCAATCTCATCCTCGCCAGAGGACTCCTGCCGCGCTCTCCTTTGTCGCCGTCCTCACCGCCACCGGCGAAGCCAAGGCTTTCTCCTTCCCCAAGGAAGACATAATCTCTTCTCTCACCAAGGTTCCACTTAAAAATCAAGTTTTTTTTCCTTCTCTTTGTTAACTTTATCTTGTTCGACGACCAAACTTATCTAATTGGAACCCACATTCGGCAAATTTACTGATAAATCTTCAGGATCTGAAAAAGGGAATACAAATTTTTGGGTCAGAATTAGGTTAAATTCAAACATGCTCTATACACTTCACTGCTAAATTGCTCTAAACTTATTCTCAGGTGGTTGATGCTGGTTCCAAAGTTTGGGGCTTCTCGCTTGACGTGTTCAAGACGTTGATAGATGCTCTAAAGCCGGGGGTGGATGCCGCCCTGCCAATCTTGCAAAGCACAAGCAATGAGGCACTGAGGGCAGCCTCTCCGGTGGTTTCTGACGCTTCCGATCAAGCCAAAGAGGCTCTGCTGAGCGCCGGAATTGATCCCAGCCCTGTTTTCTCTGTCGCACAGGTTGTTTCCTTGCTAATTCTCAACCTTTGAGTCTTTGCCCATATGTTCCCTTTAGTTAACTCAATTTGTTAGACAAGTTTGTGCTTAAGACTTGATATGAGGGTGATGGTCGTCGATCATCAACTATATCCGAGTATGTGAATATGAAAAGGATGCATCAAAATTCAAGAAACAACCCTGCAAAATCACACTCTGAATACCAAGTTAGGTTCTAGCTGAAGACTTAGAGAATTTCAGGCCAAAGCTTGCACACTTTTTGTGAGAAGGTATTGCCCAAAAATTTATAAGGTTGTGGAGGACTATGGTTCAAGTTTCTGGTCTGCTAGTGTAGTTAATTTGCAATTTGATTGAAGTTTGCTTTGATGCCTAGTCGATCATCACTTTTAGTTGGGGATACTATGTTATGAAGAGAGATTTGAATCTGATAGATGATGATTGACCTTGGCATAATCAAACTTGTTGCTGTGTGGTTGTTCCATGCTGATGTGAACTCAAAATGGTTTTGGACCAGCATGTACAAAATGGCATTATGATGTAGAGTATGGACCTTCTTGATTGGGCATCAAAATGGTCTGATTGTCTTGACCAAGATCTTTTGTTCGATGAGTAAGGCGATTTTCAGTTGGAGGTCGAGTTTGAGGTAAGACCGATCAGTTTGCAGAAGTTGCAATCAATCAACCTTTACTCGATTCATTCATCTAGTAGTTTGTGTTTTCCTTCATTTGTTAATCATCTATGTAATCTTCGATTCAGTTTCTATCAAGAAACAATTCATATTCATTAGAATGTATGACCTGCTACGATAGATATAATTTTTTACTTTTCTTTCTTTTTGACAGACAATTGCAGGTGCAGCACAACAAACAACAAAAATCATCGAAGTAGTAAAACCCATAGCCTCAGCAACTGCAAAGACAATCACATCCTCCGATCCCTCGACCCTGGTTGTTACTGCCGGAGCATTATTTGTTGGATACCTTCTTTTCCCACCTATTTGGTCGGCACTCCGTGGCTACCAAGGTACCCAAGTAACACATTCACAAAAGAGTTCACTGTAAAATCTCCATCTATTTGTATTTTAACACTTGTGGCTACCTCTTTGTGTATGTTTCATAACCAGGAAGTCTCACTGCGCCTCAGACACTAGACCTGATCTCTGCACAAGATTATGTACTGATCGACGTAAGATCGGAGAAAGACAAGAACAGAGCAGGTGTTCCTAGCCTACCCTCGAGTGCCAAGAACAAGATCATCTCGGTGCCGTAAGCATCACTGTCTGAATTCTTCACACCAAAAACATCAACAGGCGCATGCAATTGTCTCACCTTTCGTTCTTGCAGATTGGATGAGCTACCGAGCAAGATCAAAGGGCAGGTGAGGAGCCCCAAGAAAGTCCAAGCTGATTTAGTGGCGATGAAGATTTCCTACCTCAAGAAACTCAACAAAGGATCCAACATAATCATCCTCGACTCGTGAGTTCCATCCTATTGCTACTGACTCCACATTTTGATGGTTGTTAAGCTGAATTCCAAACGTGCAGTTACTGTGATGTGGCCAAAACTGTGGCGAGGACGCTCACCGAGCTCGGCTTCAAGAACAGCTGGGTGGTGGAGGATGGGTTCTCCGGAGGCAGAGGTTGGGTGCAGAGTAGATTGGGGTCGGAATCGTACAATGTGTCGCTCGTGGAGGTTCTTACTCCGTCGAGGGTGATCCCTGCCGCAGCAATTCGATTTGGCACCGCTGCTAGTGCTGGACCAGCAGTTCCTCAGTCGACTAGGAAACTTCTTCCAGGAACAAGTGTCGATAACTGAACGTTCTTGCAGTCTGTCGATTATTTTGTAAAAGGAAGTTTTACAATTTGTTCATCGTTACTTGTGTGCCAATGAGTACGAAACGGGCGCGACCGGAATTTCAGTCGCTAATCGTTGTATTTCCTGTAGTTCGATCGTGTGTTTGTGGTTTTCGTCTCCGTGGATGTTCAATTGGTTAGAGGTGATAGATTTACTATAATTTTCAAGGAGTGCATATATTCAAGGAAAAAAAATCTCATTTACCTCCTAATTAATTTAGCGATCATTTATAAATTAATATTTATGGTCTGTTTATTTGGGAGAGCGGAAAGCAAAACTAAGGAAATGTTTTCGCAGTGGAAAAGTGTCTTTTGTTTACTTCATTAAAATTTGTAGAGGTAAGAAAAAGATAATTCATCCGTGGATCATTTTGGAGTTAAAATCGATCCCTTC
>JBAMIB010327864.1:0-21460 GCA_037177415.1 Kaempferia rotunda | reverse complement strand
AAAACACCTGACTACACAAAGGTCCAGTCAGTCGACACTACAACCTCCTTCGACTAGACTTGAAGGGAAGACATGTGATCCGGTTGTCAAGAGTCGGTCAACCCAGAAGCCAGGTCAGCATGAAAATTCCTGGTCAAGTCAAAGGATGTGCCACATCACCTTGGTCTTCAGAAGAGTCAGGTCAGCAATAAGTAGAAGACCGACGGAGTATGATGGCCGGTTGGCCGAATAGGCCGATCGGATAGTTGCCCGATCGGACACATCCTTTTCAGAAGATGTCATCAACGCGCCCCTCTGAATGCAAGATGCCACCTCTTCAATAATAGACCGGTCGGCGAAGCTCAATCACCAAGGTCAACAGTCGATCGGATCACATGGCCGAGCAACCACGATGGTGATGTCTGATCGGCAAAGAAGACAAGAGTTCTCTGTCGCCTAACATAATAGAATGTCAGAGAATATTCTCTGCCAGCTAAGAAACATACTGGATGTAGACACGTGGCAGCTGCAATAATGAGCGGCCCATTTATGGAAGACCCACCACACGTGTGAGGCAACTGCCAAAAACCCTAATCCACCTCCTACAAATAGACCTTTCCTCAAAGGTCTCAGGTACGCTCTCTCAGGCGGAAGAATTCTCTAACACCACCTTTTTCATTCGGCAAACCTTCCCTGCTACTCAGGTTAACTTGAGCGTCGAAGGACCAAACAAGGAGGGACGTCTCCCTGTTTGGTCGGCTAACGCTATTTGCTCGTCTCCTGTGCGCAATGTCCGAGTGCTCCTTCATCGCCACCTCATCAACCCGAGTGAAGCCGAGTGCTACGCCATCGCCGTCTTTCTCAGCCGAGTGCCCCGAGTGCTACGTCAACCGCAACTCTTCTGTCCGAGTATGCGAGGCTCTTCCCTGGTGTCCGTCCGATCGCTTGATAGGCAGGATCACAATCTATTTTAAGAATCCTCAGTTTATGCGAAAATTAAAAAACGTGAAATCAGAATCACCTAAACAAGCAAAATTACTAAGAAATTTGATAGAAAAATCATAAGTAGCACTGAAAAAATATACCTAGGAAACTGATGAATGAGATGAGAACAAGGGGATAAGAGGAAGAAAATGTGTGAAATAAACTGCAAGCAAAAACGCGGCCAAATTGACCAATGACTGGCCTAGGAATCATAATAATCATCACACAGACAACGTGATTAGGAAAAATTGAGAGGATAAGACGATTATGCCTTTTCACTTGGCGCCTGCCAGTTGACTGCGGAGGATCTTGGCAGCTGCGACCATGTTGCTAAGAGCAGGCTTCACCTCACCGTACTTGCGAGTCTTGAGCCCGCAGTCAGGGTTGACCCAGAGGATGTTGGTTTCTAGGACGGCAAGCATCTTGTTGATACGGTCTGCAATCTCCTCAGTGGAAGGGATCCTCGGGGAGTGGATGTCATACACACCCGGGCCAATGCCGGCGCCGTACTTCACTCCCTCGCGGAACACCGAGAGCAGCTTCTCGTCAGATCGGGAATTCTCAATGGTGATCACGTCGGCATCCATGTCAATGATGGAGTGGATGATGTCGTTGAAATTAGAGTAGCACATGTGGGTGTGAATCTGGGAATGCAATATGACGAAAGGTTGACAAAATAAATAAATAATCAAAGGAAAACTTAATTTATTCCTACACCCTAAAACTTAATTTGAATAGATTAATCTTTTTTTAGGCCCCCCAAAAAAATGATCATTATCTTATAAATCATTCTTAATGGTTTCCTTTTAAATCGTTCTTCCACGAAGCAAACTAATACATATGCTCTTTCTAATTAATGTTATTAAAGTAACTATTTTATTCACATCAAATAGGTTAACCAAGTGTTATAAGCGTAAAGAGTTGAGGAAAACCTGGGTAGTGGACTAGTGTCATGGACGCCACAGTTTGTGATCCTGAAGGAATGAATAGCCCAGTCCAAATAGAAAGCTTGCTCGGACTTCCGGAGGGGAAGACCTTCACGTAGAGCGGCTTCATCGATTTGGATGACCTGTATACCAGCAGCTTCTAAATCCTCAACCTCTTTTTTGATAGCAAGAGCAATTTGGTAGCAAGTCTCAGACCTGATGGCATATATAAGAGCATTCATTGGATGCATAAGATGAAGTGTATGCCTTTCTCTAGTTTATAGTGAAATTGGCTCACCTGGGTTGGTCATTCCTCACAAAGGACCAGTTGAGAATTGTGACAGGGCCCGTCAACATACCCTTCATTGGGCGAGAAGTCATGCTTTGAGCTGTTTTAGACCAGAATACAGTCATCGCCTTGGGTCGGCTAACATCACCATAAATGATGGGAGGCTTAACACAGCGTGAACCATAAGATTGCACCCAACCATTAACAGTGAATGCGAAGCCCGACAATTGTTCCCCAAAATATTCAACCATGTCATTTCTCTAAGAGGAAAAGAAAAAATTGAAATCAGAATGATATGGGCTCCAAGCCAAGATATATGTATTCTCAGACATTCCTAATTTGAATCTAGACAATATGGCGCCTGTGCTCACCTCAGGCTCTCCATGGACCAAAACATCAATATCGAGTTCTTCTTGGAGCTTGACAACTTTGCTGATTTCCTCTTTGATGGCCTTCACGTATTCTTCCTCCGAGATCCTGCAGAAATATCCAGGTGAATACAAACAATGGAAGTCCAAAGAAAAAGTTAAATAGAAGAGTAAATTTGTTAGAAAGCACCCACTTGTTTGCCTTGTATTCTCGTCGCACTCTTCGAAGATCCATTGTTTGAGGGAATGAACCAATTGTAGTAGTGGGAAGAATTGGAAGGTTGAGCTTTTTCTGCTGAGCATCTAGCCTGGCACTAACATTAGTGGGTCGGCGATGGTCAGATCCCTTCAAGGCAGCAGCCTACGCAAACCATCATTGAATTTATCAGACATTCTGAGAAATCATAAATCAACCACAGCTTAAGATACTTACGTCCCTCTGAACATCTTCATTGGTCACACGAGGGGAGGACTTTCTTGAGGACTGAGCAGCAGCATTGGCAGAGAAGAAACCCTGTTCATACAAAACAAAAATGCAGTATAAGAAAACATATGGAAACCAAACTGTGCATAGTCAACTGATCAAGATGGCATGGACGAAAAATATATCGCTCTAAACTTTCATGAAGACCAAAAGCTATACAAGACGTGCTAGAATACCACCTCAGTGCCATAGACAGTCTGGCACAGAAGCGTACAAGCAGGCATCTTATGAAATCATAAACATGAAAGGGATGTATGGCATGATGCTGTGCCATTTGATTCAAATGATTCAAGATATCATAAGCCTTTGTCATCATTAAGAAACCTAGAAACAGGAATCAATTTTGTAGTGAGAACTACCTCATCCTTCTGACCAGCCAACGCTTTAGCCAATGCATTTACTTCAACAACTTTTTGGGCCGCAAAAGCAAGCCATGACTTGATCTCACTATCCAGTTTTGTCTCGTTGACAAGGTCGACAGCCGTGTGCATGAGTGAGCATGAAGTTGAGACAACAAGTTTATCTACAGACAAACATTAAATAATATCAGCTGCATTTTCAAGAAAAACAAGAATTTGAACGAAAGAAAAGGCAATACACTAATACCTTTTCCAACAATGGCCTCAAGACCCACAAGAGTGCTGAGAGAGGATGCAAGATCATTTGCCCAAATGTTCCTTCCATCAACAACTCCAGCAAAAAGATATTTGCCAGCAGGGAAGCCAGCAGTCTTGATCAAGTCAAGTGTCTGGGTTCCAAGAACAAGATCAAAACCAAAACCGCGGACACCTTTCAAAGCAGTAACAGTCCTGAAAAGCACAAAACAATCATGAGTTCTTCCAAGAAGAAAGATACAATATGGTATTAGTAAATATAAGCCAACTAACTTGTATGCTTCTGCAGGGACATCAGCAAAGTAAGTCTCAATGAGCACATCCAAACCATCAAGAGCTGATTCTAGTTCCGAGTAAGCCTTTGTGAATGCCTCCAACTGATGAGACTGAAGATCCATGACAAGGGTTGGCTCATCAAACTGAATCCATGTAGCACCAGCTGCCTTCAGCTCAGCAATAACTTCCCTATTTTTTGTGATATTATAAGTACAAAATTACAAGATAAAGAGAACGTGCAGAATGGTTTTCAATGCTTACTTGTAAATGGGCAGAATGCTTTCCAAAAGTGAAAGGGGAGAAAATGACTTCTCGGCACCTCTAGCAGGTTTAGAGAGCAACAAGTATGTTACAGGACCGATGAGAATAGGGACAGTCTCAATTCCCAACTGCATGATTGAAGAAAGATAATAAACTCAGATCATAGAATAAATTGTTTAAGAAATTTACAGAATATAAAGCTAAAATTAACACTTTCTCCCATCTCCAATCACGATAACTCTTTGAATAGGAAGTAGAAGTTGTTGTGAAGTGCCCAAAATGTCATGCTAGGATATCTAATTCAATGTAGACCCAAATCCAATATGATAGTTCTAACATTGGAATCACAAAAGAAAATTCAAATTTAACTAAAAAAGAGAAGGAACCAGGCACATACCGCCTTAGCTTCCTTGTACTCAGACACTGCCTTGTGAGAGGAGTATGAGAATTTGGTGTGCGGGCCCAACTCAGGTACAATAAAATGACTATGAAGGAAATTATACTGTGTCAATAAAAAAAATAGAAAAATAGAAGAATAAACAATTTCAATCAAAAGAAGCTAAAAAACGCTTACTAGTTGGTGTCGAACCACTTGGTCATCTCCATAGCAGGAACAGAGGCATTTCCCCTAGCCATAGAGAAATAGCTATCAAATCCAATCTCTCCACCAGTATAATTGTACCTCTCAGGTACAGCACCAACCATTGCTGTGGTATCAAGCACTTGATCATAGTAAGAAAATGTATTGCTGGGGATGAATTTGATTCCAGCATCAGCCATTTGCTTCCATATAGAAGATCTGAGTTCAGCTGCAACCCTTTGCAAATCATCAGCACTGCTCTTGCCGTCCCAAAAAGATTCTAAAGCAAACTTGAGCTCTCTCTTGGGGCCCATGCGAGGATATCCAACAATGTGTGAAGCCATTTTCCTATTACATGTCAAGAAAATGAAACTAAGTTTTCAGGAAAAAAAAGTTCCCTGTCAAATGGATCTACACAATTTGTAAATTATCACTTTAATAGAAACATGAAATGATAACATTCATAACAAAGAAATAATTAATGGTACTCCACACCCAATTAGCTATTTAAGAACTCTGGAATGCATCTAGCTTCTTATTTAACATTTTCACGTATGAATACCAAGTTGATCTGAATTTAAATTAATGAAGCTATCTTTTCAATAAGAACGAGGATATCAGACAGGTGCCAACAACGCCAGAGCAATAGGTTGATCCTGTGAGCATCTGTGCATTGTTATCTCGTCTATCAATTGCGCAAGCAAAACCCATTATCGATAAAAATAAATCATTATAGTATTGAGTCAGCCGTCGAAAATTCACAAGCAATGTAAATAGCAAAGAAAACATAATGGAACTAATAACGAAAAAGATGGGGGACACTAAACAAGGAAGCAAAGTCATCGGTAGACAAACAAACAAACAAAATAGGTTGAAGGTAGGAACGCTGAAAGCATGGTCGATAAGGATCTGATGTCCTTAGTTATGAGACTCGAAATAGGTAGCCCAGATAACTGGCATACAAAAAACTAAACATGAACAGAAGTAAATCAAATCAACTAAACAAACCCAGATCTAGACGTTGCGATACTGAAAAATGATGGCACGTGAACTGGACAAAAAAGATTCACTCTTTTTTAGGCAAAAACGCCAGATCTACGTCGTTCTAATCATCAGTAACCCAGAAAGAAAAGTGGATCTAACATTTCAATTGAGCAGAAAGGTTCGCCGGTCAGCTCGAAAGAATATTCACGAGAAATAGTTGCATTCAAAAACAGATCTGGAAGCAAACAACCTACCTATCCAGATCTAGAACGAACAAAGACAGATCCGGAGTGGATAAATCTCGGAAGAAATTTCGCCAAAAAGAGAGCTCGTAAAACAAAATGAAGATGATCCACCATATGATGCAGAAATCAAATCTCAAATCGTTAGTAAAGACCACTAACCAGTAAGACCTTAACGAAACCAAAGTCAAGATGCTTCTAGGTCGGATCATACCGACAAAAGTGTTCTACATAGATCTTAAAACGAAAACCGCGATGGAAGGAGAGCGCGGATCGAGTGGAGACGCGGAAATCGCAAGAAGAGAGAGCTCACCTTGGAGAGCGGAGAAGGAAGCGGTGCCAAGGAAGAGCAATGGATCGCGAAGCGTAAATAGCGAGTGTGGGAGGGTCTGTGGCGCCTTTTATATAGACGCTAGCTACTCAGATGCATCGCACCAATAAAGGTAATCAAACCAAATGAAAATATATTTATTTATTTTTTATAATAAAACATTTTCGCGCTTTAAATAACTTTTTGAATTTTTTATAATTTATTTATTTTTATCGTTTTACCATTGAACTATTATTAAAATATATTATTTTAAATGTAATTATTCTAATAGTATAAATAGGTTTGCCGCTTTGATTTAATCGGTTGCGCACTCTAAATAAATTGAATATTTATTAATATTCATTCAATATATTAATTAATTAATTAAATTTAAATAATTTATTATATTTAATATACAAATATTTAATTATTAATATTTATAAATATTGGTGGATGGTTATGAATTATTTAAATATACAAATATTTATAAATGATTATGAATTATTCATAAATATTTTCTATAAATTGAAGCTAATTGAACCTTAAAAAAACAAAGAACCTAAATCAAACTTAATAAACTGTTTTAGTAATTTAATTTATTTTAGACTCATCTAAGCAACGGACACTTAACTCAATTTATCTCGTTTATGACCCTATGGTTCGATCTACTTTCAACATACTAATAAGGAATTGGTGGATGGTAGGTGGACGGATTGGTGAGATGATTAACATCAATTAAAAATATATATTTAGTCCACAATTTACCTAAACAAAATTAATTAACGATTTCTATATTTATCTGCTATACTATTTAACTCTGGCTATAGATGGAAATTTGTTTGATGATTTAAAAATATGAACACCCACTTCAGCTCTTTACCCAATAATATTTAATACAATACATAATATAATCCAACAATGTTTGGAAATGGAACACATGTGGGAAATTATTGTATTTATTTGGTGATAATAAATTATATGCCTCTTAATTAATTAGTGTACCAATTAAAATCCATTTTATTATTTAATTAGATTATTGATTAATAAAAGACATTTGAACACGCAAGAAAAATTCGACACTGAATTTATCTTTAGTAAAAAGCAAATTCTATAGTGAGAATTTATTACCTCATGGGCTGGCACTTAACACGAGTGATATTTTCAAAGATAAACTTTGAATGTGCGAAAGTCTCAAGGGTTACCCTACTTCTCCTTGCATACCTATGTATTATTGTTAATGAAATTTCTCGTGATTGATTATTTAGCCGGGAGATCGATAATATTGGACCATCTAGGATGAACGCTATCGCTTGTGCCATAGATTGTGTGAATTATTCTAACACAGAACTAAAGAGTAATTGATTAATAAACTTAATGATCTTTGTTTTCAGAAATAACAATACAAATATACTAAAGATTTGAGTAACTCTGTTTAGGTTATGTCGAATGTATCCTATAAATAAATTACGTTGCGTCAGGTGTATGCCAAACATTGTATTTTTAAATTTGTTTAATAAGAATCAAATTAAATTAAGTAGAGTTTGAAATGATTATTAAATTAAATTGACTAGATGTAATTAAACATGAAAGACTTCTCCAATAATTAATTTTTATTATTTAAAAATTATATTTTTAACTTGGGCTGGGTTTGAATTCATTGTACCGACCCGGTAGTCCGGCCTTGGCCCATTACTACTCGAGTCGTCATCACTGGGAATACGTAGCTTTGGCCCGACTCCCGAGTACAGCCGACGAGACCTTGATCTCCCCTCGTTTTTTGCTCGTCACATCCTCCGTTACCGAATCCTCCAAATCTTCGATTCCGGAGTCCGATCGACGAAGAAGAGCTAGCTAAACTCTAAATCCTTGAATTCCCTTGAATGCGAGAACCCCGAGTCTCGCCGCTTTCGGTTTTTATTCCATGGGTGCGAGCAGGAAGCTGCAGGGCGAGATCGATCGAGTCCTAAAGAAGGTACAGGAAGGCGTCGACGTCTTCGATAGCATTTGGAACAAGGTATCTGAGTGGCCACGTCGGTTTCATTATTGGTCCCGTGCGTGCGTGTGTGTGTGTGAGATATCCGGATGTTTTTGTAGGTTTACGACACGGAGAATGTGAACCAGAAGGAGAAGTTCGAGGCGGACTTGAAGAAGGAAATCAAGAAGCTGCAACGGTATCGTGATCAGATCAAGACATGGATTCAGTCAAGCGAGATAAAGGATAAAAAGGTTGGGTTTTTAATGGATTCAGTGCATTGCATTTTTCAATGGCTTCACTACTACTGCGTCGTGCACATGCTGTCCTTCGTTTTTGATCTCTGCTCTGGAGATCATTGTGGTAGCGTATCTCTGCTTGATCTCGCAAGGAATGTTAGACATATTGGAAAGTCCTAGAAATTACTATATATATGGGTTATTGACAAAGAAAATTGCTTTACTACACAATCTGTGGTGGGTTTACGCATCATCTCATAGCTCCGGGAAACAAGAGTATTTTTTGTCCACTAAATTGTAATTGAGCTTGAATGATTCACTGAAGATGTATATCGATTCTCCCACATCAATTCTAAGCTGATAGGCTATAATATCATTAGTTGTGTTTTTAGAAGCTCGATTTTGGGCTTACCTGTTATGTTCTCAGATTAGTTGAAGTGCTATTACAATAACTATGTTGAATGTGGACTGTATTTGTGATTGTACTACTTTTGAATCACCTCATCTTTTCTATCCAGCTTGCTAATATGTGATTCCTTGTTTTCAATGATGTCAGGAGTTTGTAGTGTTAGTTGAGTGGTTTTCTTTTTTAAACATAAAGTGTCATGGTTATGTGATTGATAATCAGTTTCATTACATACCTTGACATAGGTTAGTGCCTCTTATGAGCAGGCTCTCATGGATGCTCGAAAGCTCATTGAACGTGAAATGGAAAGATTCAAGGTTTGCGAAAAAGAGACAAAGACAAAAGCATTTTCCAAGGAAGGTTTAGGTCAGCAACCGAAGACAGTAAGTTTGATGTTTGCAAATTCTCTTCGCCAATGGTTGACTTTGACGTATAAGACTCCACTTTATTCAGTTACAAAATAAAATTTCCCTATTAAATGCTTGACATCATTCTCAAATGTGCTTATTACTTTTTAAAAATAATTTAGGCTAGCTACAGATTGTTCTGAGAGGGAAATGACATTTTTTCTCAAGAAGACCGACAATTTTGAGATCCTCTGGAGGTGTACCTAAATATACATAAGAGGTCCAACCTCTGGCAATTGATATGCCTATGTTGAAACTTTATATGCTCTTACTTTTTAGTCCTCATAACGGTTCATCAACCGGCGGAAGTATTTTATGTCTATATTTACATGCACATCTAATGAATGCTGAATTTCTCTATTGCTCTTCCGATAAAAATGACTTAGATGCTTCTCTTTGTTACTTCTTATTCCATATTAGAGATATTATTTGAGAAGTTCATCTATATGACTAATTCAGACATGTATTACATAGACATTGTTAAGACTGGTCCCAACCATTGTTGAAAATTGTGGAGGATTTTGCTAGGCCTGAGCATTTAGTGTTTTTTTTCAAACATAAGTCTAGGTAATCATCTAGAGACTTGAGTGTTGGAAATGAGTTTACCTATATGGAGCTCAATGATTGGATAAGATTTATGTAGTCCGAACGGCTTTTTGTTGTATCTTTCCATATCTTAAAATTCAACTCCATTTGTTTATTTTTGAAACGTGGCTTATCTGACACTTTCTTTGTGCAATGAATAGGATCCAAAAGAGAAGGCCAAATCAGAAACGAGGGACTGGCTCAACAATGTGGTACATGTGCATTTTAACTATGCCATCTTCATTCTTTTATTCTGTCACTGTCATGTTTTTCAATTTTTGTATAACTTTTTTAATGCTTATCCACCTCATGAATCTTGGCAAATCTTTTTACTGAAGCCTGTTTCATCTGTCTTGTTTATTGTTGAACTGAGCAACTATATTATGTGGGTGTGAGTATTAATTTTAGGTTGGAGATTTGGAGACTCAAATTGACCATTTTGAAGCTGAAATGGAAGGGCTCTCTGTCAAGAAAGGGAAAACAAGGCCACCTCGCCTGGTAGTTAATATAACATGCTATCATGCAGAATTACTCAGCTAATACACTATACTTGATGTGGTGCATCTTGTTTCAGACACATCTGGAGACATCCATCACCAGGCACAAAGCTCATGTTATGAAGTTGGAGTTGATTTTGAGACTGTTGGACAACGATGAGTTGAGTCCTGATCAGGTTAATGATGTCAAAGACTTTCTTGAAGATTATGTTGAACGTAACCAGGTAAGTCTTTGCTACTGGTTTGAGTCTTTTCTGTTTCTTACCCTACTGTCCACATAATCAGTTTTTCTATGTGGTTTTCATGGTGCCCATTTCAATTATTTTTGAAGGAGGATTTTGATGAATTTAGTGACGTTGATGAACTTTACATCTCTCTACCACTGGATAAGGTAGAAGCACTGGAAGATCTTGTTTCACTTGGTCCTTCCAGCCTTACTAAGGTAACTTGTCATTTCTCATGTATCTTTTGTTTGGTATGATCTTGATTTTGAAGAGCAATGTTGATCACTTAATATCATTTGATCAGTTTGACCATAAATGTCTTATTACATCATTAAGTTTTCATTTGGATTTATAAAAAAAATGCAAATTTCATGCTTTCTTCTTGCACTTCCTTTCCGTTTCATTTTTTATAAAGATGAATCTTTTTAGCTATTTCTATTTACTGTTCTGAAATTGCTTTAAGAAAGAATTTTGCTAGAAGAGAGGTGAGAAAATTGATTTCAACGATGAACTACTTCTGTTCAAGGTACATTTATTAAGAAACTTAAAGGTAATTTTGACTTTCGTTGTTGGAAAAAAAGAATTAAGTCAGTCAATGTCTGCCCTATGCTCACGTAGAAGAATCAATGGTTGTGTTAGGATCTGACCATCGATTGCCAAACATTAAAAAGATGATAGTTGTTGACATTGACTCTTTCCTTATCAAAGAGCAGGAGCCTCATGCAATGGTTTATGTTTGAAATGTTACTAAAAGATGCTCTGCTTTCATTCTGTTCTTTATTTGCAAAAATTATTCCTGTAGCTTGTCATTTTCCCCTACAACTCTTTCTTTTCTGTCCTATTATTTTGCAAACAAGATAAAAGTTGTAAACTTCCTTCATGGTTTTGTATAATGTTTCTTTATTAATTTGTTGACAGATCGCTTTGTCATCGGCGGAGTCACAGCACACATCTCAGGATCAAGGTGAAGATGCAGTTCCTCAGGAAAGTAATTCTGATGCTACACCAAATACTCTACTTTCTACTGGATCTTTGGCACCAACACTCCATCCAGCTATTAGTTCTGGGGTATCTGTGGTCCCTACTTCAGCTGTGAGTGCTAGCGTTCCTGTACATCCATCCACTTTTGCACCAGCAGCTTCAGTTTTACTTTCTGGTCCACCAAGTGCAAGAAGTGTTACAGAGAGCTCTGTTGCTGTCTCTTCGCCCCTTCCCTCAGCCAACTCAAACTCAGTGAAGGAGGAAGACGCAACCTTCCCTGGGCGAAGGCCTTCACCAGCCATCCCAGAAATTGGTATAGGGAAAGGTATTAGCAGAGTGATATCTAATCCTGCATCAAGCAGTACTAACATTGCTTTCAGTTCAGCCAGTGCAATAGCTGAAAATGTTACTCTTGGTTCTGTTCCAGCATTGTCTGATATATCTAAGCGTAACTCTTTAAATGTCGATGAGAGAATTGGAAGTGGACTTGCACAACCATTGGTTTCTTCTATAAATAACAGAATCCTATTGCAATCATTGCCCAAAACAAATGATGGAACTAGTTCAAATGATTATAATAATGTGGGAGAAGCTCCTATTTCAGGAGGAAGAGTTTTTTCACCTTTAGTCCCTGGAGTTCAATGGAGAGCTCAAGGTGCAGCTTTTCAGAATGCGAATGAAAGTGTAAGTTTTTTGAGATGTTATAATAGACTAAAGATCTGATGTGTTCAATTGTATACTTTGGTTGTCATTTGGTGGTTTATCTGATTGTCCATTTCAAAATGTGTACATATAAGCCTGATTTCTCCTGGAATTCAGTTACAACTGTTCATATTGTTTTTTCATGTTATTGTAATTTGGTTTTCTAGTTAGGTTTAATGTGTATGGAGTTTGTGACACTTGTGTATCCTCTTGATACTGTTGATCAGTTTTGATAATAAGGTATATAATCCTGGTATTTGGAGGTGCTCTGCTTTGTCATTGAGTCTCTCACTTTGGAAAGCCTCTTGTAACTTTTATATTTACCATCTGAGCGCCTTCTAGTTCTAGCAGGTTCAAATATCAGACCTAGATTGTGTAGGACTGGCCCAGAATATGGAACTTGTAGTTGCAACCATATCAGTCCTATGATTACATGTTATCGCTCTGATAATGTTCATTTTCTCAATGACGAATTCGAAGTGGTGTTTCATGACATTGGCTCATGTTTTGTCTGAAAGACAATTTTGCTGAACTACAGATGTCCACTTGCACGTGTTTTTGAATCAAAATTTCCAGCTCATCTTCCATGAGTATCATCTCCATAGTATTTCTCTAATAGGTCATCTGACTCATCTCAGATTGCATGGATTGTCAAACCATGAGCTTAAATATCATAGTAACTAATCTCTTGTTTATTTCTTTATAGACATTTTTCACATTATAGGAGCCTTGTAAAATCATCTTAGTTGTGCAGAGTGCATTTGCTGGATTTGGCTTCAATTCTTACTGCCTTTTCTTGTTCATTCTTAGATGATAAATACATCCTAGTTTTTTTAGCTTCAGATTCATCCTGTTTATAATTAGAGGGTTTGTTCTGATCTCTACATTTTTATAGGTAAGTTGGTGTGTAATAAAAATACTTTCCCAATGAAATCATTGATGTGTATTTATTGATATTGTCGGTTAAAAGATGAATTACTGAATTGTAAAGTTTTTTTTATATTAATTTTTTGTTTAATTCTTTATTTGGCTTACTCTTGTGTTTGCAAACTCTTTCTAGAGCATTCACATACTCTCTTGGACTCAGTCTTTTCTAGTACTTATCTACTTGCCTTATGTGTTTGAGTTGAACCTGTTACTTCTATGTTAGCATAGACTGGCAGATATTTATGATGATAGACCGCATGTTGGGTAGAATCACTAATAGCTTTATTTTTTCTGGCCCGTTAGTCTTAGATGTCAATATCTTCTCATTTGATAGTGTTTGAGACCGAATGTTTATGAGCACTTGTTTTTTTTTTTGTCACATTTTGGTTGATTCCCATTTGTTGTGTGACATTGGTTGTCCAAGTTGAGAATCTTGTTTGTCCTTCATTATATTTTTTGAATTTGTATCTTTGGTTGTTTTCTAGTTTATCTGGATGACACTGAGCTAGCTTATTTGCATCCAAGCTTAAATAACTTGGTTGAAATATTTTGCCTTCCAACACTGAGGTCCCAAAATGATGGATTCTTTTGTTCAGGGTTTATTTCGTGGGCGACCTGAGATTGCTCCTGATCAGAGGGAGAAATTTTTACAGAGGCTCCAACAAGTGCAACAAGGGCACAGTAACCTTCTCAATGTGTCACATATCTCTAGTGCCAACCACAAACAGTTTACTACACAACAGCAGAGTTCCCTTTTGCAACAGGTCCTATAAATTTTTCTATCCTACTTATAAAAGGTCTTTTTTTTTTTTCTTTCTGTATGTATCACTTTTCCTAACCAATTGCTGGAATTGCATGCTTTTCTGTTTCTAACTAAATGAAATTACTTCATGCATATGCTATTTAATGATGAACTTGACTTGTCTCAACAATAAGAACCTTAATATGTATGTTAATGTACCAAAAATCTGCATCTGTTGGTCAGCATTCCCAAATTATCATTCTCTATTAGTGATCCAAAACTATTAGGCTCTGTTTAGCTCGTGGATGAAAATAGCCTTCTGGCAAAAGCAGCAATGACATCATGGGGAAAAGAATCCATTATCGATAATGATTGTTCCCTGTTGGTTTACCTAGCCAAAGGAAGAGGAAGAAGGGAAAGAATGAGGTTAGAAAGAAAGTTATGATAATACCCTTCTTTCTGCGTTCGATCTTGCGACTAGAGTGTGTAATATGTAGGTTCCAAGAGGATTCAAATCTGAAGTGGTTATTGCTGTGAGATATGGATGACATGATTGGATGTGTAATATATGCACGTATTGGTAGTTTGCTTGAGTGACACTGAGCTGCTCATTATGGTTTTATCTCTGATTGATTATTGAAAATTTCTGTGTTTTACAATAATTGATTGTCTTAGGAGAGCCGATGTCTGGTTGATTATTTCTTCCTTGTGGAACAACTGGGTTGCATCTAATAAAAAATTCTTTTGCTACCAGATATAAAATTCTTCATCTTTAACAACTACAAAACCTAAGTGGCATTTACCTCACGTTCTGGAAAATGCTTTTGTGCTGTTTGGTCTTGTTCCTTCAGCAACTTTACTAATATCCGGTGACAATTTTATGCATGCAGTTTAGTCCTCAAAATGCTCCTGTTTCACCTCATATTGCCCTGGGTCTTGGAGTTCACGGAGCAGGTCTTGGTTCAGTTTCACCACAACAGCAACCAACTATTCTTCAGCAGTCCTCTCAACACCCTGCAGTATCAAGTGGAATGAAAGATGGAGGTATGAAGGACTATCTTTAATTATTACTTCTGAACTTCCTTACAATACATTGTCATTGTCGTTGTCGTTGTCATTGTCATTGTCATTGTCATAAAGCAGATGCTGCAAATGCAAATGCAAATGCAGAAGACCAGCAACAACAGTGGCATAATATGTCGGAAGACCTGATCACAGATCCTATCTCAAGTCCCAGTCTCAACAAGATCATAGTTGATGATGATCTGAAGACATCATACACGGTAGGTACTTGTAGAGTATTTTATCACTGGCTGCCAAGAAGTCAAATTATTTACTTCATCTTGTGCTAACAGTATGAAACACATTTAGATTATGAGCCAATAGGATCTAACTTATTAAGGTGTCAGTTAACCTAATAAATGAATTTCTTTACAAGTGCCTACCTTTTGTGGCAACACAGACGCCACAGACTCACGGACCCTCATTCCCATGCCATCTCATGTTGAAAATCCTCAATAAGGTTTAAAGTCAAGCAGTTCATTATGTCCTTTGGTTAAACCATCTCACAGAGTAAGAAGGGAGGAACAGAATAGCCATTGCTATAAATCTATCAATAATTTCATGAAAAAGAGTAGAAGGGAAGAGGAGAGGAGCATATTCTTGGTGTAATATGGAGTATATAATGTTTAAACCATCATGATCGTTAAGCCTTATCAGGCCCAACTATTTAGGTTTGGTGACAGGAATCCTATACCTCAATTGGAATCAATGCTGGGCTATGATTTTTTTTTCCAATTATGTTAACTAGATTTTTTTGGCAATCTATAATAAGGAAAATGTAATATAATTTTGGAAAAACCATTTTAATGTACAAATGTTTTTTTTTAAATGGAAAATTTCTAAATGCGCCATGCTTGATATTAACTCATATAAAATCCATGATCCAACATTGTGAAATCATGTTTCTCTTGTTACTGTATTCACATCCAAACACAGTCCATGAGTTTCCATGAATATACATTTTCTCAAAATATTCTCCTTCGGATAGTTAATGGTAAGTGACTTCAGCAATAACCATTTGTGCTAACTCTTACAAGTGTTTATTTATAGATGGTGTTTTATGTTGTTAAGCCGTGCTTTTAACAAGATAGCGTGGGAAAAATTGATGAGTTAGGATCCAATTCCTTCACGCCATGTTTTTGGTGATCTTCAGGATACAGGTCCTGCCTCTGTGGATGAAGGTAGTCAATTGTCTAGAGAGAATGAAATGTCACTTGCCCAACCATTACAAGCTGGTCAATCCTCAGCTAGCCTTGGTGTTATTGGTAGAAGAAGTGCACTAGATCTTGGTGCTATTGGTGACAACATTAATGGCTTAGCTGGGAATTCTGGTGGAATGCATGATCAAATATATAACCTGCAGATGCTTGAAGCTGCATATTATAAACTCCCACAGCCTAGGGACTCAGAACGCTCAAAAACCTATGTTCCTGTAAGCAATCATTTTACCGTCTTTCACTTGAGGACTTCATTAATTCTGAACTGTTTTATGGTGCACATTGATAATTATTTTACAGATTGATAAAATGTGCTTCATCTTCTAACTTTTTTTATTCCCTTCTCAGAGGCATCCTGCAATTACACCTGCTAGTTATCCTCAGACTCAAGCACCCATAATCGATAATCCTGCCTTTTGGGAACGATTGGGTCTTGATCCAATGGGCACCGATGCCTTGTTTTTTGCATTTTACTATCAACAGGTATGGAGTAGTTCTCGTAGGAACTGATATTATTGTGGTTTTGTTAAAAAAAAATTATTTGTTAGCAATTCTCTTGAATATATATTTGCAGAACACTCCTCAGCAGTACTTAGCTGCTCGAGAATTGAAGAGGCAGTCCTGGAGATTTCACAAGAAATTCAATACATGGTTTCAGCGGCATGAGGAGCCAAAAGTAACCAATGATAACTTCGAAAGAGGAAACTATGTCTACTTTGATTTTCATATCGCCAATGATGGTTCACAACATGGATGGTATGTTGAATTGTCTGTGCCTGTTTTTTTTTTTTTTAATTTATATTGTATTATGGTAGGTAGAAGGTTGTTGTTGTATGGTAAATGTTTCATACTTGCAACTTACTTTCCTTTTATTCTTTTTCACCTCAATTCCAGTTATGACTATAACAACAATCAAGCTTTATCCAACTGAGATCGACTATATGAATTCTTTTACACCATTGAACTCTATCTCCTATTATATTGTCATCTATACTTAAATAAATTTTATCTTGTTTTATTGTTGCTAACCAAATCTTTTTTTGTCTTTCTCGTTTAATATACGTGTTTGTCATAGATTCACATCGCCTTACTGGAATATTTATTGGTCGTTTAAGTATATGCCCATACCATCTTAAATGTGTCTTTCGGAATTTTCCTTCAATAGATGCAATTCTGATTTTTTGTTTAATGCTTTCATTTCTTATTCTGTCTATCTTTGTATGCCCACGCATCCACCTTAACATCCTCATCTCTCCAACTCTCATCTTTTGTTCATGTGCTCGAGTTATAGTCCAACATTCAACTTCATATAATATAGCAGTCTAACTGCGGTTTTATAGAATTTTTCTTTAATTTTTAAAGGTTCTTTACGATCACATAAAACACTCAACCTTCTCCTCCATTTCAATCATTCTGCTTGTATTCTATGTAAGATATCTTTCTCAATCTCTATATCATTTTGAAAAAATGATCCTAAATATTTAAAGTTTTCAACTCGTCATCTCCTATCTTAACAATTGTTTCATTACGCTAACATTGCTAAACTTAAATTACATATATTCTGTCTTTATTCTATTAAGGTTATAGTATTTTTCTCTAAAATTTTAGTTTAGTATTTACTCCCTCATGTGTATCATCTACTAAAACAATATCATCTGCAAACAACATGAATCACGGTACTGTGTCTTGAATGTGTGCAGTGAGTTCATCCATAATTAGTATAAAAAGATACGAACATTTAGAGGTGATCCTTGATGTAACCCTA
Source organism: Kaempferia rotunda (assembly GCA_037177415.1). Classification (NCBI taxonomy): domain Eukaryota; kingdom Viridiplantae; phylum Streptophyta; class Magnoliopsida; order Zingiberales; family Zingiberaceae; genus Kaempferia; species Kaempferia rotunda. The sequence continues at coordinate 3,437 of JBAMIB010327864.1, read as the reverse complement.
TCTTTATTGAAAATGCTTCAGTTACTCCATCTGAAGTCTTTACTCTGGTTGTTACATCCGCATGCAGATCTTAATTAGTTCAATATATGTTACGCTAACACTTGTTTTTTTCTAGAATTTTCCATATATTTTTTTCGAGTCTCTATCATAAATTTTTTCTAAGTCAATGAATACCATGTGTAGATATTATTTTTGCGCCCGATATTTTTCAATTAGTTGTCTTAGAAGATTATAACTTTTATTGTTGACCTTCCATGTATAAATTAAAATTGATTTTCGATCACTATAGTCTCTTTAATCTTTTTTCTATTATTTTCCCGTAAAGTTTTATGGTATGACTGATTAGTTTAATATCCCTATAGTTTTCACAATTTTGTACTGCTCCCTTATTCTTATATAAAGAGACTAGAGTACCTATCCTCCATTGATAGATATTTTTTTCATTTTTAATATCATATTAAATAATTTTGTAAGCTATTCAATACCTTATTTCACTAGGCACATATATACCTCTATCAGAATGTCATCTGGTTCATCGACATTTTCAATGTCCATCCTATTTAAATCTTGTTCTACTTTTGAAATTTAAATTCTACGATAAAAATTAAAATTTCTATATTCATTTAACATACTTAAATTACCTAAGTTAAGTTAGTCACCTAAACCTTCATTAAAAAGTTGATAAAAATATCAATTCCATCGCTCTTTTATTTCTCCATCGTTTGCTAGTATTCTATTACATTCATCTTTTAATACATTTTATTAGCTAAAATCTCTTGTATTCCTTTTTCTCGCTTTTTCCTTTTTTTTTATCCAATTTTTAATATAATCGTTCAAAAATTTCATTCTTTGCTTTATTCACTACTTTCATCTTTCTTAGCTATTGTATATTTTTTAAAGTTTTCTTCATTCTTACAAATATATAATTTCTTATAAGCTGTTTGTTTTTCTTAACTTTTTCTTGTATTTTTTCATTCCACCACCAAGATTCTTATTTAGTGGTGCATATTCCTTTGACTCACCGAGTACTCTTAGCTACTATTTTTAACTTTGATACCATCTTATCTCATGTCGTATTCGATTCACTTTATATTTCACTTAATATTTGTACTCCTACATTCTTCTTAAATATATTTTGTTTCCTATCATTTAACTTTCACCACTTAATTCTAGTAGTCGTATATTATATTTTTTTCTATTGATACTATGCTTAAGGCGTATATTCAACACTCTTAACCTATGTTGGATAGTTAAGCTTTCGCCAGTGATGACCTTGCATTCTTTATAAATCTTTCTATCCCTCTTTCTAACCATAAGAAAGTCAATTGACGATTTATTATTCCCACTTTTGAACGTGACTAAGTGTTCTTTTATTTTCTTAAAAAACATATTAGCTAATATAAAGTCATATTCTATTACAAAATCTAATATATTCTTTATTTCTTGTTCCAATCCCATAATCTCATGTATCTTATATTCCTCATTTTCATTCCGATATACATATTTAGATCACCTATTCAAATCATTTCATTTGGTGGAATGTTTTGTAATACTTCATTTAAGTCGTCCCAAAACTTTGATTTGATAGTTTCATCTAATCTTACTTGCGGTGCATATACGCTAATTATGTTCGTAGTTTCTTTCATCACTATTATTTTAAGAGTTATAATTCTATCTCCTTTTCTAACTGCTCCCACAACCTCCTTTAATGAACTATCTATAACAATATCTACTCTATTTCTTGTTTTACTCTTTCCAGTATACCATAATTTGAAATCTGAGTTTTCGATCATCTTTGCTTTCTCGTCTATCCATTTTATCTCTTGTACACACAAAATACTAATTCTTCTCATAATTTTTGTATTTACTACCTCTATTGATATACTAGTGAGAGTTCCTATGTTCTATGTTCAAAAGCTTAGATTATTAATTTTCATATTATGTTTGTTCTTATCCAAATCTATGGTATGAGAACTCTTACTTATTTAACACTACACCAAAGTTCTCATGGAGATGTAACGATCTTTGCCGATACGTCACAGTGAGATCTTATAATGCGAACTCGTACATAGTTAGCACTATACCCTAGTTCTGGAGATTTAGCGGTCCTTACCAAGGCGTTATAGTCGGATCCTGCAACGCGTTCTTTCTAGAGAACAATCTAGCATTAGCACAATGGTTTAATGATATTCATTGAATATTTGTCATGTGTAAGGCTTTAGGATCTAGAAGTTATTCCTACAGTGAGGACTAAGCAGAGCGAGCTAGGGTCTGTTTGTTTGGCATAAAATGTTGTACCTGTGAAAAATATTTTCGGAGGAAAATTTTTATAAGACTAACAGAAAAAGTATTTTTATAAGTATGAGCAGTTGATGACAGAGGAGGGTTCCTTGTTGTCAAGTCTTGAGGTTGGAAGGGAGCTTGTGGTCAACCGTGAACAATTGAGGGGGGCTTGCGGACAGCAGCAGAGGGTGATCATGGTCGTGGGCAAAAATTACTGGTATCAGTTGTGAGCCACTATATTGAGTAGTGGAAGAAGAAATGGATCTGGTAGTTTGGTCTTGGCATTTCATCCTGCTTTTGAGATCTTATCTTGCTTCCGATCTGGCATCTCAAGAGGTTGCAACTCTCCAATTGCCGTTGATGCTACTACTCTCCAATTGGGACAAATAGTTTCGTTCTGAATCCTTACCTAATGTTTGAATTAGTGAATCAATAATTGGATGATACTATTTCCCAATTCCTCTTAAGATAGAAACTGAACCAGTATTAACATCGTTCTTACATATTCTTTCTGTGTTATCACTGTCACTTCATTGCTAGTTTGTTCCTTGCTAAGTGCGTGGCCAAAACATCGCCTTGCAGGTGCCAGCGGATTAAAACTGATTTCACCTTTGAATACGATTTCCTTGAGGATGAACTCGTCGTATGAACTCGTCGTATGAACTTGCTAAATGCTAAAGAAGATGAAAGGAAAATGGTTGTTCTGGTATGATGTATTTTCCCTTTCTTAGTTGATTATGGAAAAGAAAAACAATTGTGAAATAATCGTAATGTTACCAATTTTGGTTGAATTTATTGCACAGGAGTTATTCCAATACTTTAAATTTGATTCTCTTCGCAGATGACTTTTCGATACCCTGAGCAGATGCTTTAGCATTCGTTGACGATGTGGAGTAACCTTGCATCGACGCTTCAGTTCTTGAAGAAAAAATTGAATCTCAGTTGCATATTTTATTTTACAATCTATTTTGTTTCTAATTTGCTTGTGTGCATATATATATAGGGTAATTTTCTCTTACACAATTTATCTCATACAACCCGTGCACGATAACTTCACCATTGGCTTTTTCTCCTTGGCACTGTCGGCGCCGGTCGACGACCGACCGGGAAATGATCAGATACGAATTTTGGCCCGCCAGCGCTGCGGGTCGACG
>JBAMIB010327759.1:0-11210 GCA_037177415.1 Kaempferia rotunda | reverse complement strand
GACCTTGCTCAAGCACGACAAGCTGGCCGAGGCAGAAGCAATGTTTGAGACTATGCTAAACAACCACTCCCCGCCTGGCTTCACGGCCATCAACACTGACACCTACAACCTGATGGTTAACCAGCGCTTCAAGGAAGGGAAGTTCGTCGAGGCTATCGAGACATTCCACCGGCAGCCCAAGAAGCCTCTCATCATGGACGTTGGCTGCTTCAATAATATCATTGCAAAGCTATGCGAGAACGGGCTGCTCCTCGAGGCAGAGACGTTGTTCGACGAAATGCCCGAGAAGTCAGTTAACCCGGATGCAACAACTTTCAGGACTCTGATTGATGCATGTTTCAGGGCCGGGAGGGCAGACGATGCGATGGAGTTCTTCGAGAAGATGATCAAAAATAGTGGGGAAAGCCCTGGCTTCAGAGTCGACGTTGAGGTCTACAACATGATCTTTGATGGATTGGTTAAAGCAGGAAGGATCAGCCAAGCAATGGAGGTTTTTGACAAGCTGTGGGAGAGGGGAATCAGACCTAATCTGTTGAGTTATGAGGTTTTGGTTACTGCTCTGTGCAATGTGGGTAACCTGGATCGAGCACGAGATCTGTTCGAGCGGATGCTAAGGAGTCGGATAAATGCTACTTCTGAACTAAGTGCCTTACTATCAGATACTTTTAGCAAAGCAGGACGAAGCCAGGAGATCGAAGGGCTACTTGGTGACGGCGGCAGTTCAAGCATTGTTGTTCCTCAAGCACAACACGCAGCCGTTTGAATTAGGCATTTCTTTACGTTTCAAAAACTAAAGGAGAATTTGACTTTTATTTATTGGAGGGAGTTTCAGTTGAAGGTGTTCTTGTATGGATATTCTTGTGCTGTTTTGCTAAAGATAATGCCACATAAATTGAATGGGCAAAGAATGTCTATATTTTACAATGATCTATCATATTAAACTTCTTTTATCAACATAATCATTTTATCTACTTTTGGCATCTGGGAATGCTGTCACTTGATCTGAAATGTAATGGGTGAATTCTCTTTTGATACCAAGATTCAAGCTTTGATTACTATGGTAAAGTATTTGGATAGATTTGTTTTATGATTCTCCAGTAGATTTTATTGACCGAATCATGGTATTTGCTATCTAGTATGGTTCTGACACAAGCTTGTAGATAATCTCACTTGACTGCAATAATGAAGGGTTAAATCTTGAAAACCATCCAATCGAGAACATTGACCATAAACAACTAATGAGAACAACTAAATATTTTGAGATGGAAGAGAATGTTATTTGCTTACAGTGAGCAAATAATGGATTATTTTTTAATAACAAAGCGTCCAGTTGAAGTGGTTCATTGAGCTACATAATCTCTACGACTGCACGGCCAACAATCTTACCATGGTTCAGGTCGTCAAATGCATCGTTGGCTTCTTCAAACTTGCATTTCCTTGTGACTGTGTTATGAAGATTGAAGATTCCAGTTTCTGCAAGCTTGACTACCTGGGGAAGATCTTGTCTTGCTCTCGCGCCATATGAGCCAATTATTTTTACCTGGCACAAAGAACTACTAGATTAACAGATATTTTAAGTCAAGTACATGAATCTATCACACCAAGAACTCTTTTAAGATGCAAGCCAACGATACGCCAACGATACATAAAAAAAAATTATCATAAAAACCAAAGAAACCAGTGGTACTAGTCAGAAATATAATAATGAAAAGAGAAAAATACAAAATCATTCTAGGATGTTTGCTCTTACATAGTATGTTATTTGCCCCACCAGATGCATTTCGAGTTATTGTTTATTTACAGTTTCCTTTGTTGCTGATGTATATGTAACTAGCAGAAGCAAACCCAGGTCATAGTAAAGGTGGATTTTGAATCTAGCACCTTGGCGAACTTTCAAGATTTTTTTCCCAACTTAATAATTTGGCACCTTAATACCCAGGTCAATTATTAGAATGCACAAGGAAAGGTGAATCAGGTGATTTGATAAAAATAAACCAAATAAAAAGAACAGAATGGGGAGGCTTAATGATACTGCAATAAACGGCTGCACGAAAGATAATGGGGTTCTCACAAGATTTACTTTGATGATATGCTGAACTTAATTTAAAGTGTGTTAATAGATGAAAACATGACAGTTCATTTATCTCAACAACTGAAGAGCCATTATATACAACAGGAATAAGAATCACACCCCCGAAATATTGTGATAGACTTACTACATGATCTTATTCATGTAGGAAGCTCCATACAGGATTATATTGTGAATAATTCCATATCATTAGATGTTCTAAAATTACAGTGATGTAGAAAATCCTGGATACTATGTTTTAATTCAATTGAGCCCGATATTTACAAGTCCTGGAAGAAAAAATAGTAAGCTAGTTACATATGAATTAAACACTATGCACAAATATGCAAATGGTTATGTCATAAAAAAAAAATTGTACCAAGTTATTAATTGAACAACAGGCATTTATATTAATAGAAAATTCCCTCTTGCATGTGGCAAAAAGGCGAAATCGCTCGCCCCCAGCGCCCCCGCCAACCCGTCCCCAGGCCAACACGGAGGAGGTAAATCACGGGTGGCTACTAGCCATAAGTGCAAATGGTTAAGACATGGGGGAGGTATATGCTCGGGCACGCCGAGTTTCGACCTCTAGATCTCATGTGGCAACCTCCCATGCCTTAACCATCGCACCGCCCCGATGGGACAAAAATGTGTTCCGGAGGAATCGAACCCCCGACCTAACGGGATCCAGGAAAATTAAATTCCCTCTTGCAGACATGGAGAAGTGTTGAAATGAATTTTAGAGTGCAAAAGTTCACCTGTCTTCGGACAAGACGAGTTATGTCCACCTCTCCTATAGCATTGGTGGCAGCAAGACCTATCATAACAGCTTTCCCTCCATCTCTCACACTTTTAGTGCATTGCATGAATGTCAGTGGTCTTCCCAGTGCCTCTATTGCCACATCAACTCCTCTTCCTCCAGTTATTTCCTATCAAAAATCCAAGCTAATGATAACATTAAGCAACCGCCAGGTTTTGGGTGTTATACAAAGTGGCATATAGACAAAAGATAAAACTATTTTATCTATTCTGAACCTGCATTTGGAATAAGAAATTGGACATCGATTATCAGCCAGGCATACATGAAAAAGGCCAACTTAAAAAAAAAAAAAAAAAGGGAAAATGTGATTTATATTAAATGGCCTTCGAACAGAAAGACACTTGAACCACTTTCATAGCCCAACTAAATGTATTTAGCATGCAAATAGCCAAAATGAGAATACCAACACGATAAAAAAGAGAATGAATGTAGCTGATGCACAGATACATCTGCATATGTACCAGAAATATGGAATTAAGAATAATGAAAGTTGGAGCAAATTTATTCAATAAAAAAAGGATACTAGACCCATTCATATAATAATTCAAATATAATAACCAAATAATTAAATAATAATGTGCGATTATATATTCTAACACTCCTCTAGTTGTAGAAAATAGGTATTGAATGTCGGGGATGATAATTTCCTCCAAACTCGATGGAGGATCCGACATCCGACCCCAATAAAGGAGAGTATGGAGGGACTACCAATATCTAACCTAAATACCTAATATGCTTTTGTTGAATGATGATAGTTGGATGGGAAAAAAATTATTAGTATGGAAGATAATCCAATCCTTTAATGGGTATGCGAATGGATATTCGATCTCCAATGGGTACGGGGATGGAGGATATGGAATCCGAACAAACCCATTCCCATTTTGTTCAACTTAACTTGATAGAGATATCAAACCGTAAGTGGGAGAATTATAATACCCAAACTTCTCTCATTTAGGCAGACTGATATAACACTAAAATTGTCACACATAAGGTTGTAGGATATGTTCCATCAGCGACACACTAGTTTAGACAAGTACTACCTCTCAACTTGGAGAACACAAGAATACACTCAATATTCAGCAAATAAACTAAGAATTCCACATTATAATCCATATGATCATCTACCATAAAATGTCAAACCATTATCAGAGAAAAATCAACAGGCCTACAGAAATTCAAGCCTCAAGAAGAAAGTCACATGAACATCTTTTTCTATCTTCACTTAGCTGAAAAAAATAATTTAAGGAAAAAAGGAACAAATTCTACCTTGATCTTATCAACAACATCTTCTTTCAATCCATTTATGGTGTGAGTTGCACCAAGTTTCTTAGCATTATGAAGTTTCTCATCTAGAATATCAACTGCTATAATTTCAGAAGCACCAAATGCTTTTGCTATCTGCAAACAACTGAAGTGATACACTTAATCAAAATAATGCAAACAACGAAGAAATGCATATCAGTACCCTTCCACTATTTTCTGTCTTTTGATGTCTGAAAGTGTAAGTAAAATTGGATTCAACTAATATTAACTCAGGAACATTGATCTATGCATCACTTTCCTAAAGCATCATTAAGATATTAAAGGGAGGCTGATTTAATTTTACTTTCAGCTGTAAAAATTATTAATCAAAACATAAAGATCAATATAGTAAAAAGTTCAAGGTAGCAGCTCTTTATGTATTTATTTTGTAAAATCTTCATTGAATAGTCATTACTTGGGAAGGGGGAAGTGCAAACTCCATTTCTTTAGTAAAGCATCTTTTGGTGCAGAACTATAACCATTATTGCAACTTGGAAAAGAACTAGGTTGGATATATTAGGTAAGCCAAAAAAATATGATTTGTGCTTTGCATATAGGTACTACTGGCAACTGACACAGCCTAAGGTCTCTGATTTGAGATATAAAATACATGGATCATATCTAGACAACCAATCAAACAATATGATTTTATACTTCAGAAAATCACCTGGATCCAACACCACCAACTCCAATAACCGCAACAGAATCGCCTGCTCTCATTTCAGCTGCATGTCTCATTGCACCATAAGCAGTAAACACAGCACACCCCAAAATTGCTGATTCTGAGTATGGAAGTGAGCTTGGAAGAGGAGCTAACCCATTGGCAGGAACAACACAGTATTCAGCTAAGCCACCCATACTGTACATGTACACAGGTTTACCTAAAACGACAATCATTCAGACTTAAACAGAGAACGGAAAATTTGTATTAACAAATAGTATAGTATAAACTAAACATTACAGTTTTTCATCACTATTCTGACATGAATAGAAACAGTTAAGTTTAATCACAATCTTGAGCGAAAGAATGTCTAACATACTTCACTCCAAAAATGATATATGAAAGCTTCCAGTGAAAATTCAAGGGGATGTTGTGTGCTTAAGGATATAAATGGAAGTTTTGGCCTTGAAATAATGTAAGAGAGGTAAGCATTGCTAAATATTGAAGATACCATTGCTGCGAAGAAATAAACGTGTTTCACCATCATACAATGTCCCCTTTGCACGGTTATAAGCAAAGAAAGCCTCACAGAGGTCCTCTTGACCCTATCATTGCATCCAAATAAAAACAATTATATAGAAATTTCATAAGGCTTTTACCAAAACCAACTCAGATTAAGAAGTCATGATGGCACAAGCATAGCAGTTCAAAGTAGAAATTAACTACCTTTACACAGAAGAAGCAATTTCCACAGGGCATTATAAAAGCACCAACAACATGGCTTCCGATCGGAAACCTGTAAAGCTTATCACAAGTGATTAATTATAATTTCATAAAATGAGTCAACAAATGAAGTATACATACAACAAGATAACTCTCTCCATGTAAATCTACCTCTTTATCACCCCAATGTCAGTATGTGCACCATGATCAACTACTTCTCCAGTTATTTCATGGCCAACAACACAAGGACTTGAGAAAGGAAGTTCGCCTTTCATGACGTGAAGATCAGAATGACAGACTCCACAGGCTGAAAGACGAGCATCAAATATATAAGGAATGGTTGATATAACAACTTGGAGACAAAAGGCCAACTAACTTAACATATGCTACCTTAAATGATTATCAACACAAGCACCCTTTTTCCTAACAAAATTCTTTGCTAAAATTAGTGCAAAAGGGATTTTTTTTAGATCAATTCTGACCATCAAATTTCACCCTGTTTACATGATGCTAATGCCACATAGACTGCTTAGACGAACCACGAAACGAAGATTGCAAGAGATTGTACAAAGAAGGATAAATAGAAGCTTTGCGGACGCAACCAAATAGGAAAAAATGGATAGGCAATCAGACGATCCTGGACCTTTCGTCTTGATGAGGAGCTCTCCGGACTTGGGTCGGGGCATCTGGAACTCTTCTATGGTGAGGGGCCGATTGGGTTCCCAAAAGACGGTCCCGCGCATGAAGGACGGCCCGCCTGAGACGTGGTACCCGGCGGCCGTAACGCCGTCGATGCCGGAGACGGATCCACTTCCCGAGTACCATCGCCGGGAGGAAAGGTAGGCCGTGGTGGATCGCCGGAGAAGAGATCGCGATGCGGAGAAGAAGCCCATCGTATTAAAAAAATGCAAGCAGATAGAGACGAGAGAGAGAGAGAGAGAGAGAGAGACCAGCCATCGTTAAATAATGGGCGGTGACTCGACTCGTTGGCTCGCGTTGGTGAGTGAGTGATGACTTCCCTCCAGTTTTATCATCGACAATTGAGATCAAATCTCAATCGAATCCGACGGTTGAAAGTGCCTCCATATCCGGTCCGGGACTTCGCGTCTTCTTCTACAGAGCACTTTTTTTTTTCTCGATGCACCTCTCTTTGCTGTAGCGTCGAGCTAGACTCCGGCGGTACGGTACCCAGTTTGTCCGCTCGAAGTTCAGCAAGCTGCGACATGGCTGCCTCGCACTGCTCGTTGCTCTCCAGTTGTTCGACACTAGGTCCCAAAGAAGCATCTGGCTTCTATCTTCCTTCTCTCTCCTCTTCTTCATCTTCCCGGTGCCAGAGGAACCACGTTTGCTTCGGATCGCCTTCATCTCCTCGTTTCGGGATCTCTTTGTCCAAGCCTTTAGCACTGGTAGCGCTTGCCCTCTTTTCCCTTCCAAGATCGTTCCTTTTACTCTCCATTTGTATCTTCTGCAGTAAAGATCTTTCCTTTTTGTAATTCCAAGGCCAAGGCTTCTAAGGCGGTCGAGCTCGTTCTCGGAGACGGGAAAGACGAGGACGATGTGACCGGGTGGAACCCTTCCGAGAGAAAGACCGGTGAGGACGAAGACTGTGACGATGACGAAGCTTCATTGCTTATGACCGAGGAAGAGAGGGAAGAAATGAGGAGGCAAATAAGGAAGGTGATCGATGCAAACCCTACCATCGAGGAGGAGACCGACCCAGACCAGAGAAAGATCAAGATGAAGAAGCTGTTGGAGAAGTACCCCTTGGTTGTTGAAGACGATGATCCTGATTGGCCCGAGGACTCAGATGGTCGGGGATTCAACCTCGACCAGTTCTTCAACAAGATTACCATCAAGAACGTTAAGAAGGACGAGGATGATGACAATTATGATAGCGATAAGGAGTTGGTTTGGCAGGATGACAACTACATCCGACCAATAAGAGACATCACCTCCCCAGAGTGGGAGGACACTGTCTTCAGGGACTTCAATCCTCTGATTATACTTGTCCACAACAGATACAAAAGGTTGTTAATTTTCTCACTGATTCGTATAGTAACTGTTCCACATCTGATCTTTTACGTTACATATATCTGATATGTAGAATTGCTCTCCTTTTTATCAATTTCAGGAACATATTCTGATAACAACTTAATCTCTTAGAGATTGTTCCCTATTACTTATATAATTCCTGCAAACCAAGCATATCCGATCGTTGAAGAAATAGATATCTCATGTTTGGTTATATAAGAAACCTGGAGTTTCATTCTATCAGCTTCAGGAAATAATTCTAATATGTTAAAGTTAAACATAGAATTGCTTTCTAATTGTTTTTGAGATTATTGCCTATTATTAATGGATCAAGCTAACAAATGCAAATTTCTTATTTCTACTCTCTTTAATTCTCTAATACTGATTAATTGTTCTGTTCTTTTTCAAATCTGCTATTAGCTTTAGCTCCATGGCTGCTCTATCATGGTCACAATTTAGAGTAATCAATATTTGCAATATTGTTTACAGGCCTTCAGAGAATGAGAGGGCGAGGAATGAATTGGAGAGAGCAGTGCAAATGTTTTGGCAGTCTGGCTTGCCTTCGCCGAGGGTGAGACACTGTTTCCAGTTTTTTTTTTCTTTGCTTACTGTGACAACTATTCGTGTAATGTCTGAAAGCATTAGGTGCTATTATACAAATTGCAGTGTGTAGCTATTGATGCCTGTGTCGAACATGATCTGGTCGATGCACTGCAAGTATCTATCTTCCCTGAAATTATCTTCACCAAAGCAGGAAAGATATTGTATCGTGATAAAGGTAGATATTCAACTGTATATTACAAATTGTAGATCAAATTTGCTTTCTTTTGCCTCCATTTCTCTTACTAATTCTCTCTATCACAGTGGTTCGGAGCGGAGATGATTGGTCGAAGATTATGGCATTTTTCTACTACAAAGCAGCAAGGCCATCATGCTTGGATCGATCAGCCGGTAAAAATCAAGAGAAGATTCCATCGCTCTCTTAGAGGTGCTCTGTCACTCCCTTGACTGAAAAAATATTTTTTGCAGTATCAAGGTAGCAAGTAATGTGGTTACATTTAGGATAGTAAATGAAATCAAAAGCTAATTTAGGTATATAGTGTCAATTCTCTTCAACAACTCAAAATCAGAAGACACGAGAAAAGATGCAACTTAGATTTCAAGTAGATATATTGTCTTTGATCTTTATTGGTAGCATCTCTACTATCTTCTCCTAGATTTCTCCTCCATTCTTCATATGCTTTTCTTCATATCTCTATTCTCTACATCTCATCCATCTCTGCATTTTTAAACACTTCTCAATTCTTCTTCCCTTATACTTGGAAAGCACATCGTTGATCATATAGAAAATATCAAGTGCAATATTAGGTAACACAAGTAGGAGATTGAGTAGATTCTATGATTAAAGGTAGTAAAATTTGACTCGATAAATCTAATTCATCAATTTTTTTTTTTGGATTTTTTGTAGGCATGTTTCTTGAGGCAAGCACTGACATCTGCGATAATCGCGATGCCTAATGAAGAGATCTGAGTCAATCTTATACCTTGACTGAAACATTCTTGTGTCTATTTGGCAAACTACTGTGCTTATAAGAAGGAAAGAACAAGTCATGAAACTCTTTGTTGGAAATTTTTTTGTTCTTCCTCTGTGCTTATTGTGTTCCTGTGTTGTAACTTTGGTGTTTTCTTCTAGATTGCACCAAAAGATCTATAATTTTTCAAAAGGAAAGGAACAAATTCTCCTTCTAAGGAAATAAAACTTTGCTCCTCTTCAGGAATAAGCATGATAATTAGCACGAGATCCAAATTGTGTCAAACTAATTAATTTCTTAAACGACATTTAAATCTAAGAATTGCCGTACGAATTAGGACACGACTAAAGCAGCCGCCCTACTGTTTTTCTGTCTTCTCCGGATGCGTGCGGGAAAGAGCAAATTTTGGAAACGCAGCGCTGCGGCCTTTGCCCTGTTTTCTGTCCAACCATCTCGTTCGCTCAGGTAACACTCGCATCGTTCCCTCGTCCCGGCCGGCAAATCCTGGTTCGCCGGCAGATCGACCTAGAAGGAGTGACACTCTTCTTCTCGGCTGAAGGAACTTTCTCGGAACCCTATAGCTTTCCTTTTTCTGTTACATGTTTTCTCCCGTTTCGAGTGTTTTTTGTGCTGTGCAGTTGTCCGATTGCAGCATTCACTCCGTTTCGAGTGTTTTTTGTGCTGTGCATTTGTCCGATTGCGATCCTGAGGTCATCGGACCAACCATTGCTTTTCTTTTTTCGCAGCCTCAAAAATTTGTTTTTTTTTTGTGCATGATGCGTATACTTGCGTGCGCATAATGTGGAGGACGTGGGTCTTTTTAGCAGCCTTACTAGGTTTTCTTTTCCATTTCGTATGTTCTTCGTTGTAATGTTGAAAGTTAGTTGACATTTTTTGACCCATAAAAAATTTTTTGTTCGAATGCATTTCAGGTCCTTAGGAAGTTGAAATAGAAGCTGACATGGCTACGCAGACTCCTATGGTTGTTCAAAATGAAAATTTGCACATTGACAGAGGTAATTTCTATATCTGATGCAATGGTAATTTGCACTTCCCTTGTTGGCAAGGGAAGTGTTGCTGAAAAGTTGGGTCTTGTTTCATCCAGGCAAATGTGCCGCTGTCTCAAAAGCTGATCTGCCCAAGCCAGCGAAGTTCCTGCGTCAAGGTCGTAAAGCCCTAAGGGATCTTTCAAAAGTAGGAAAGCCTATCGTGTCTGGTGCATCCAAGGCTCCCACATCGAAAAAGAAAACTGGGTTCCTTGATCCTGAAATCAAAGTTGAACCAAAAGGCAATTATCTCACTGATGAAGAGATAAAGCAATGCCAGGAGTGGGCCAAAGAGGGAATTGAGCAGGTTCATTTTACAGGAATGGACTCACAGAGACTTCAACAGCAGAAAGAAGATGAACGTGAATTCTATACTGCTCTAGAAATTTATTGATCTGTTTTTAGCTTCTCTTATTATCCAGTATACATTTTTTCAGGTGTTCATAAGAAAGTTGAGAAAGTATTGACTACAATTCAGGAGTGGATTACTATGGATTATAGTTCTGCAATTTCAGTCAGAGCACTAAGCACAAACAATGTAATTTTTCTTACTCTTTTTCCCATATAATTTGTAATGAGTTTTTACCACTATTTTGATATCAATTTGGCATTTATAGCTGGTTATGTTGATGTCCACCATATCAAAGTCAAACTAGATAGTTGTTGTTTCTCTAAGAGAGCAACAAATTGACTGATTGCTTATAATTAGACTTTTTCAAGTTTCTTTCCTTTTTTATATTCAAGTGCTACTGATATATGTTAGTATAATTGTTAACTCATTGTATCTAGGCTGATGAATAGATATTCTCCAATTGTTTACCTGTGATGTTCAGTCAATGTGGTTTGAATACTATGCATGAAACTCTACTATTTGTTTATGCATCTATGTCATTTTACATGATTAGAGTTTGGGCTTGTTATCATCCAAATTTTTGGTACAACTTGAAGCCAACGTGAATAATTCCTTTAGATTCCGAAGGAATAATTCTGATAAGTCTAGATTATGTGTTTACATAGATTATGTGTT
>JBAMIB010327650.1:0-11212 GCA_037177415.1 Kaempferia rotunda | reverse complement strand
ATAATGATTTGGATCTATTCCTCCGAAAACAATTTCACCTCCTTCACCATCATCAGCATTTCGGTTGAACCAGAATGAGAAGACAGGCTCTCTGATAAGTTTCTGCTCAACCATATTATACCTGCCAATGGAAGGAATTATTAAATAAATTACACAAAGTCTTTCATTAATAGCAAACAGTGATCAAATAAAGCATTTGCATAATAAAATTAGCACATCTTCTTTTGAGAAGAAAAAAACACTTACAGATAACAATCCAGGTACCCACAAACTTAGAACAAGAAAGCAGTTCTAATATCAACAGCACAAAAGAATCACCAAATTGAGACACCATTTTCATAGTTCCACTACCACAAACGGAGACAATGTTCCATACAACATCTAAGCAACAGAGAATAAACAATTATATGTTTCAAGGTCACCATCAAGAACCCAGAGCAATAAGAGTATATCTTCCTTGGAGAATAATAGAAGATAGTTCTGACCTTGAAGACTGAAATAGGAAGAATGGATTGTGCTTCGAAAAAAATATTAACAACAAAATCTTAACTAGAAGATGATTTTAAGCAAAACAACGCCAGTTTTTAAATCTTAGACTCCTAGAACTTCATAAACATTAATGGTATTTTTGATGGTTTCAGACTAGTACCAGCCTGAGATTTTCACTGGATTTTCTCAAGTACAACTTTGAGGGCTACTTGATTGCTCCTCGGTTCCGATTTTGTCGTTTCATTGATGATTCCAAATTCTCCAGATTAGCTCCTTTAAATGAATGTATGATTGCTCAGGCCAGAAATGGACCTGTTCCCATCACAATTCAACACCAGTGTGGGTGATGACAAGTAACACTGGCCAACAGTTAGCAAATTGAAATTTGCACCATCCAACAGTCAAATCAATAAATGGCCAGAATTTGGAACTTTACCCACAGAGGAGCACCATGAATGTTTGGGATAAATTTTGGAATTGGACTTGAATGCATGATGCTTAATTTGAAAAAGCCTAGGATAGTTCATAAGAGACCTACTTAAGCTGGAAGAAGAAAAATCTGGCTAGCCTTGAATACCATGAGTCCATACTCTAGATAAAAGAAGGTTTCTCACAAAGAAACAATAAAGTAGATAAGAAAAAAGAAATGGTGAACCTTATTTTGGGTCTTAGATCAATGCATTCATAAAAATGGGACCTATAATGTTTAGAATACATTGGCATGCACAATTCCAAACAGTTATAGCAAGATAATCTTTCTAGATTTTTAAAATGATGCTCCACTTAATTACTTGACTGTACAGATGACTGGTTTCATTGGCATAACCTATTCGATTGGTGATTTAAGCTCAGATGCAATGTTGTATTTGGTTATTACCCAATTTGTCATTCCTGAACATATAGAAGTGGAAATTGTTGAAACACAAAAAGATAGGAAGAAAGAATCAGTTTATGATCCCCATCTATTTTTGTCATCATTAAAAATCACCTACTTTTAGACCGAGAAAATAGAGATCCCAAGAGTAAAACAAAGGCCATACAGTGTGATGTCATAAAAAACAAACTGTGTCCTTTTCAATTTTATTATTCTACTTAAGTCTGTTTGGAGTCTAAATGGTATTCAATGTGAAATTTCCTGAAGTCTTATTTATGAAACATCCAAAGGCCTGATTAGAGAGATCCTGATATAATATTACAAGGTTGGCTTTTCTCTTCAATTATAAGTGAGAATACATATCCAAGAGTCATGATTGACTTCTACTACAAGTACTATGTTATATTCCTCTTTTTTCTAATCCATCCTAGGAACTTCTCTTATTCAAAAGAAAAAAAAAAGGAAATTTCTGAAAAAAAAAAATTCAATAGTTAGCAAGTAACAAAACTACTGTTAATTTTGCCGTTCAAAGATTCTAGAAACACATGCAGGAATTATTTTTAAAAATCCTAATTTTCAGTTTTTCAATAGCATTGCATCTTTCAGACTTTCACCACATTTACTATTTAGCTTTTCTGCAAATTATTAAAACAAGTCCGGACATTACTGATGCTTTCAATGAAAAAAAATCTTTTTGAATATCTTAACTAGTTTGTTTATAAAGGAACAATATCAACTTGATGTCAAGCAATGATCATTAAATATCATGCAACTGGGAGCTGGGAGCAGGAATTGAGTGATAGTCAGAATACCACACAGGCACAGCATCCCCAACGGATATTTCCTTAAATCCAAGTCCTAATATGCCATCAAATTTTGCAACCAAGAATGTGAGACCTGGCTCCCTTGTGGCTTCAATAAATTCCTGGATGAATTATATCAGAGCAAACAATATAAAAAAAATAACCACAAAACAAACATGCAAAAAAGTACAAATTTTGTGAACCTGGTCTTTAACAATTAGGTCACCGATGGTAACATGATCTTCACTAAAGAAACCTGATATTGCTCCTGTCCCATACTGGATGTCAGCAGGTTTACCTATTCAAAAGAAGCAATATAAATTATGACATCGTCAGGATGGGCTGAGTATCCAATTGCAGCAATCAGCCAATTCATGCAGATACTTTTACAAGAGTGTCTGTTTGCAAATAATAATAAAAAAAATCAAAAAGCTTTAAGAAGAAGAGGAAGCAGATAGGGTTTATGAATTAAGCCATACAGAGCAAAATTAATTTATTTTCTTAAACAAAACACGATGAAGAGCATTATTATTTTATTATTGGACAATGTGGGTGAGACGGCTGAATTCCTAAACTATGACCAAAAAAATAACACTTATAAATTAAAACAAGGATACGGGACCAAGAGGTACTTGATCTGTTACATTGTGTTCCCAGACACTAGGATCAAGAGTTACTAAAAGAATCCTCGTTTATAAATTACGATGACCAACAAAGTAATAATTCATGGAGCTATAATCAGATTCCAACTCGTGTTTAATCTATGAAAATGTCAAATTACACTTGTTTCCTCCCACGCATAAACTACATATATGTCATCTTCATTTTCATAGCATCGCCATTGTACATCCACAGACTAAAATAACGAAGCAGGCATTCAGTGAAAGTGATAAAAAAAATGTCATGACCAACTTAGAGAGAGCAATGGTTCAAGAAACAGAAATGTTTATGCTTACAACATACCATTCCTCTGATAAGTGCTCGATACTTCTGATTTGTACTTTGGATGAACATAGCAAGCGAGCTGGATTATGATGCCACAAGGGTTATTTCAAGAGCCGCAAGAAAAACGAAAACAAAAAACGAGGTTTTTTAACCAAAGTTGGACAACTCTCACCGAAAAGTAGCACTTCGAAGATGGAACCCACAGATTCGAGCTTCCAGTATCGAAGATCACAGTGAACTTCTGCGGAGGGGTACCAATTCCAATCTCCCCGAAGTATTGCGCATTCATATAATTCTTGAGAGAAATGATATCCTCATCCCCGTTACTCTCAACATCGCCTCTCAATCCAAACCTCCGAGACATCAAATCCTTTATTTCCTTCTCCGAGAAACGCGTCGCAAGCCTGCTATTTTCATCTAACGGTTTCTTCCGCAAACCAATCCGAACCAAGCCATCGGAGGCGGACGAGGCCGGAAAAGCCACATGCAGAAAAAGAATCGACAGCAACAGAGGAATCGCAATGCCACCGCTCACCGTCACCATTATGGCTGACGGATCGAAAAAACAAATCCAAATGGTTCTCCCCTCGAATGCACCTACGAACCTTAGATTTGCAAGCGGAATCAAAACCAGAACACTGTCCCTAGAAAAATTTCCTCAACGAACATAATAAAGAAATCAACAAAAAAAAATTGCAAATTGAGAATCGAACCAATAACAAAACCCACCGTAGAAAGAAGGATCGAAGTGGATGATAGAAGATCGCCGAGAGAAAAGCTTAGTGATCTCTCAACCCAACGAAGCTCTTCGAAGACCCATGGTCCTTCACGTCCAGATATATACAGCGAGAGCCGTCCGTTGAGGCGATGACAGACCATCCGTTCCGTTTGGTGCTGCCAACTATTTCGTAGCTACAATCCATATTGACCGTCCATCTTTGAATTAAGCCACCGAAGACCATCGATGAAAGCATTGAAATGTAAACAATTAAAATCATAACTGGATAGGATCCGCTCCTTTATAGAGGAGGTCGTTGCTTTTAAGCATCAACTTTTTTCCACGCATAGAACTGCGATCGCAAGAAAGCAACAGGTTGCCACGTAATAATCCTTACAATATAACGGGTAAGACTCGCTTGTGTTTCATTAACTGAAGTATGGTGGGGCCCACTTCTGTCAGAGGTGGTGCCCCACCAGGTCGGGTTCACTTCCGGGTCTGGCGAATCTGGTTGCGTGCAAGCCAGAGAAGGATCGAAGTGACTAAAAAACGTTGCTCAGACGTTAACGAAACGAAATGAGACGAAAATTTATAAAATATGCAACGCTTGCTTTCACGCGAAAAGAGCAGCGCAGGGCCGCACTGGACATGAAAGCGTGTCCATAGAAGCGTTACGAACAAGTTTTAAATACTTGTTTATCTGAAAGCATGAGGACTGTGAATACTATTGCGTGTATATTTATGAACACCACTCCAATCAAGTTCTCAGAGCATTTAATAGGATGGAAATTCAATAAGGATCCAAAGGTGAAAGGTCGTCTGGTTCAAAGCAACTCCTTACATCGACAACATTTATTAAGAAATGTATCTAGAGCCGCAAACACTAAGCTCAACATCATATAACAGAATCAGCGATGCGGATTACCAGTAGCTGCTTCCCAGGCTTGCAGTATATGGTCCACAATTTCTTTGACACCAATTCCATGCTTCACCTGTGTTATAACGATAAAATTTCATCAAGTCTCCAAATACCAATGCAGAATTGCAACAGAAGAGGCCTCAAACTAATAACTTGTAAAATGTAATGAGTTGATAAACTACTGCAGTTTGATCAAACTAATAATGTGATACTTTCATAATGTGCATCCTTCTAAGATTATAAGACATATTAGGTTAATTCATACATGTAATAAATTTATTTAATTTTTTTTAATCTTTTCCTATTAAATTCCAATCTCATTGATAGACTCTAGCAATGCCAAAGGGAACAATCACAGGTAAAAAGATCAATCTAATGAATAGGTCTGCTTTATCAGTTGAACAAACCTGAGCAAAAACTAAAGGCCCTCCATCTCGCATTCGTAATGCATCCCTTTCCATAATTCCCAAGTCAGCTCCAACTGCTTGTGCTATGTCTGTCTTGTTAATTACCTAATATAAGTATTGTAGACAGTCAGGCAGTTAAGGTTGAGAATTAGGCAATAAAGCAAAGAAAGGAGAGTGCAACATTAAACAAGAAAGAGCATTATTTGAGCATACCAAAAGATCTGCTTGAGTGATTCCTGGACCACCTTTCCTAGGTATTTTATCACCGCCAGAAACATCGATGATGTAAATTATATAGTCCGCTAATTCTCTGCTAAAATTAGCAGCCAAGTTATCTGCATCAATTAGCAAGATCACTTTCCAGCTCATTTAAACCAAGCATCAAATACAGCATACACCTTTATTTCAAATAAGTTTAGTCACATTGAATAGATTTCTTCTGAACAAAATATTCAAAAAATTAAAAAAAAAAAACAAGCCAGAGTAAGAAAGTGTTTAGAAATTTGTAGGCAAGATGCCGTTTTTTGGCAATGAATTGAGATCATTGGTTGTTTACTATTATTACCAACAGTTCAAACCCTTAGAAGAAAGAACAATTTCTAATCTATTTATAAAAAATGTCGATTTCATCTCATTATTACGGACATAAAAAAAATAAAATTAAAAAAAGAAAGGGAAATGGAGGAAGTATCAGAAGTTCTATGACCGAGTGCCAGATGACAGAACAACACAAAAAGCAGCATAAAAGGTAAATAAAGTTGTCACGCTCATTATGAGGCATGAAAACTGAATCCTGATTTCCCTTTAAACATTTACATGAATGCAAATAACATAGTTCCTTTTCATCTCTACAGATCCTAGTTTTTCACATACTTGCATGACATATAGTATTTAACCGATCACAGCTTGTATGCAGTATTGTTATATACTCAATCAACTATTTTATTTGTTGTAACTTGTACATTCTTCTCATACAGACCACAATAGAGCATTTGTGGCTGCATCTTGTTCAAAGCTTCAACTACCCAACTAAAATATACTAAATTGATTTGAGCAAACATGCCATCTTAAGAGACCAACAACTCGAGCAAGTTCAATAATTTAGACAGGGGTTAAGATTGCTTGCTATAGAAGATGAGCTAAAAAAAGAAATGACTATTTGATGGTGGTAGAGAAAAGATCAAACTTGGATTGAATGTCCATTGAAATTTGAGAGGCAACGTTCTCTCTTAAGAGAGGAGGTCCAAATTCTCTTGCATGTCCGTAGAAGCAAAATCAATGAACATGATTAAATGGATAGTATGGAGAATAGTAATGGCTATACCTATGAGAAATTGAATGCTTATAATGATCAGAAAGCAATTTGTTACATAAGTGTTTTTATGTAGAATACCAATAACTGCCACATTCCACAAATCCTACAAGCATTTTGCAAACTAAATATATTATTTTTTGGTTGATAGAAAATTATATCTTATCCACGATTTTTATCGGTAAGGTATTAGGAAGAAGCTATGAAAATTAAATTATTCACAACCACGCAGTGTCTCTGTTTGTGCTAGAAGTACTACCTAATTGAACCTGATTTTGATAATGGAGTGCAGGAAAGATCTAGTTGAGACTAGGCAACGAGGTGCTAGTCAAGGGATTGGACACGAAGTCCTAGTCATGTGGACTGGACAGAAGTCTTGGTCGATCGAGGACATCGGGCGAAAGTCCTAGGTTGCGAACACCAGGCGAAAGTTTAGGCGGGTCGATGATCGAACGTCTAGTAGAAGTCCTGGAGGTTAAGGTCAGATGCTGAGCAAAAGTCCAAACAAACGTTTGGCAAAAGATAACTCTCTTAAGAGGAGTAGGTAAGGACGCATTCCCCATTGAGGAAAGACGTTAATTCGACCTAGAATTTCACTGGAAATCTAAAAGTCAAAACTAGTCAGTCCGGAGACTGTCAAACTAAGTTAAAATGCTATATTTTGTCTTTTGTGCTAACTCGGTGGTGCATGAAATCGAAGCTGAAAGTTGGCCAGAAAACGAACTTCTATGCGCCTAGGAAGAGTTCAAGTGCCAGAAAGTCCAAGCGCTCGAAAGTCCAGGCACCCGGACCAAGTGGTGCCTGGATTAGGCCGAATCCATCCAGCATATTTACGAGTTGGCGCTCTCTGATTGGCCAGCACACGCCAGAGTCTAAGTGCTCTGGTGGTCCAGTGCTCGGGAGTGGATAGAGGCGAGATGGATAGACTTCAGAGGTGCAGCCACATCGACAGTCTAGGTGCCTGAAAGTGGTTCAAGCGCCCAGGATGGGTATCTCACCGACGAAGCAGGATTAGATAGGTTACCGTCCAAGGCTATAAAAAGAGCTTCGACCAGCAACTTCAGACAACAATTTTCTACAACTTCTATTCTTGCGCGCTCTCCAAAAAGCTCTCCTTGACATCCAACACCAAAGTTGCTACTTGTTTAAAGTTGTCGGTAAATTTTGTTTTTGCATTTACTTTGTAATTGAGATTTCTTGTGTAATTCTTCGAGTTATTAGTGGATTGCCCAACGAAAGCACTCAACGAGTGTGAGCCTTGGAGTAGGAGTCGTCACAGACTTCAAAACAAATAAAAAACATCCCTTTAGCGCGTTCTTTGATCCTACCGTCTCTACTAAAAAGATTAGTTTTAGCTTTTAAATATCATCTTAAGACGAACATGTATATTAATGTTGTAATATTTGATCAAGTTTAGTGGGTGGTTCTAGCGTACCATTCAATTTAACTGATAGTGAAGTCTTTCTAGTTGCTATAAAAAAGATGCATAACATACAACCGTACTTTTTAATGGAGTTTCAAGATAAAGTGTTGAGTTGAGGAAAATACCTCCTCCAGATTCACAGAGAAGTATGTCTGCCTTGTACAAATTAGATAGCTCTTCCAAAGGGCCTAGATTAATACTTATATCTTCACGTATAGCAGCATGTGGGCACCCTCCAGTTTCAACAGCCCGGATCCTTTCCTCAGGAAGTGCTCCATTCTTCACTAAAAATTCTCCATCCTCCTTGGTGAATATATCATTTGTTACCTAACCGTGCCATCAATAGAGCAAATAAAAAAAGGCAAACTGGATAGTCTAATGAAAGTCTATGCCATCATACCGGGTCAAGAATTATGAAGTGCAGGCAAAATAAGCAAACCAAACAGCCTTTACAATTAACTAGTTATATGTTGTATGCGCAATATCCCAGCTACTAATAAACAAGTAATTGCAAAGAAAAAAAACACTCAACCTACTAACTAGTGACATTGTGACATCAACCCATTGAAACAGCCCAATGAATTTTCAAACTAAAGAGAGGTGGCTGCGATAGTAAGGAAAAGAACAAAACAAAAACTAATAGAAGGAATAAAATGAAAGGAGAAAATAAAATGCGAAGAGGAAGAAAAGAAAAGAGGGAAGAAGTTAGGGAATTTAGATTTTGGATGAGGAATTAAGAGTTGCAAAAGTATAAATTATCCTTTTGATTATAGAGAGAAGGGGAAGGGAAACCTTAGCGCTTGTCGTGTGACCGGGAGGTCACGAGTTTGAGTCACATAAACAATCACTTATAAAGCAGGGTCAGGATGCATACAATAGACCCTTCAATGGCCCTGCATTTACGGGAGATTCGTGCGTCAGGCTGCCCTTTATTCTAGAGAGAAGGGGTAAATTCATCTTTCGTCAATAGAGTGAATTTTTTCCTATCCTTGGAATAATGAGGTTACTAAGGTTTTACTTATTGTATTTCATTTTAATTAAACCTTAATTTTGTTATATAGTTTTAGAGAGGAGCATTAGGAGACATCCATCAGCAAACTTTCTTCTATAACGTAAGAGTTGATATAACACAACATCAAGTTATACATGAATCTCTATCTCCTACAGTCCCATGACAGTAAGAAATATTATATTCAGTCTCTTACCAAATTGAAAGCTAAAACTAAAAATGATCAAATAATGAAGTAAAAAAAAAAGTTCCCAAAGAAACTTTTTCTTCGTAACAAATATATCAAGGACTAGTTATATCATTTTTAATAGGCACCTGAGAACCCTAACTAACTTGTCGTGTTATCACATATAAGAAGTATCTCAACAAAGGATGGTCTCATCTACCCAACTAAACTTTCCTGATTCAAGGATAGAAATAAAGACCAACTCAAGAAATTCAAGATAATCAAAGAAACAGAATAAATTAGCTGTCCTATGTACTTCAATGTTTTTTCTAAGGATAGTAACAAAAAGCAAATTTAAAATTTTTAACATTCATTCATAAAATGAAATCAAGACAGAAATAGCATGTTTCTAAAAGCATTTATTTCTAGGATAATACATACAGCAGCAAGACTGTATTTATCCCGCAAGAACTGGCAAAGTGCAAGCATCAATGCTGTTTTGCTGCATAAGGCAGAAGAAATTTGGTCAAAGGATAAAAAATATAATAAGCATTTGCTATAAACTAGAGATTTTCTGTTTAAGGTTAGAAGTTGTAGCCATGCAGGGACGAAAAAGCTATAAGCATATCAACGTAAAACACTCTAAATTGAACTTGGAGATGCAGTTAGCTTTTTAGTTAATGCCTTTTACAGAATGGGAAAACTGTAATAATCATTGAGGCATTGACACAGTTGTTACTGAAGCTTATATTCTCCTTATTTGCAAACATGCAACTCTATCTCATGTTGGCCTTCTTCAAACACATCAAATTTGTCAAGAAAAAAGGTACAAACAAATTGTTGTTTGTAAACTTAAATCACTTTACGAACTACCTTATATGCCAATACCATTTCTGGTGCGGTGGTGCCTATAAATTGAGTTATTAATTAGTATCCATGTAGTATACTGGATTTGAAATTCTTTGTATGATCATCTTATAGTGGAGCTATATTGGCTTTCATAACTTGGCCAAAGAGACTAAGCATGCATCATCAAGAATTTTAGTGTATACAGGGCAACTTCAAGAATCACATTACATATAAAATGGGAAAGGTTCGCCAGACCTCATCGTATCAAGGCCTTCTCGGAGATTGTTGCTAAATACTGAACAGTAATTTGTAAAAAAAAATTAAAATAAATAGAGAATAATTTAGAAATAGATTAACTTTTCTTTCGTTGTTTGCTCTATAAGACACATGAAACAAGAGCATTCCTCTTCAGATAAATGGAGTCAAAGCAGCTACCAACCTTGCAACAGTTTTCCTAAAATTATTTACTTAGTGTGACAAAACCATATATTTGCTTGTTTGAGCAAGGAGGGAGGGGGGAATAATACCCGGTGCCAACGGGACCTCCGATACCGATAGTGAAAGCTCGCTCCTTAAAGTCCCTATCCACAATGGGTGGCGCGCGCTTGCTGAAGAACCCTGGGGAGTAGATGGGTTCGTGCGAGTGGGGCGCCAGGCCGTCGTGGGAATGGTACACCCTTCCGTCCGGACCGACGAATGACGACGAGGCGGCGACGGTCCCAGCCCTGCAGTAAACCACATCGATGAATGAGGGGAAGAAACACCCTAAAAAGATAATCGAAAGCTAAAGATGAGGCCCGGTTACTCATGGGAATGATGGTGATGATGGTGGTCGTCGTGGTGGTGGTGGTGGTGGTCATCGTCGTGGTGGTGGTCGTGTGAAGCCATGGCGGCGGCAGAGGAAGTTCACGGCTAGGTACTGTGAAGTTGAAGACGATAGGTTCGAGATGACGCGCTGACCCTGTGGTTCTGAACTAACCGTAGTAAGAACATTTTACCCTCTTAAATTATTAAATTAGGTAGGATTGTTTATTGGTTAAACCATCTATCTATTTTTATCACTATTATTATTGTTGATCGATTAATTTTTTTAACTAGTTGAATTGAATTTATTTATTTTTATATAATATTGACTAATTCATATTTAAAAAATTATTACTTTTAATATATTTTAAAATTAGGAGAATTATACAAACTTATAAGAACTGATGTTATATCATTCTGAGGTCTCTAGGTTCATCAGTCAATTTCGATCTCAGAATGACATAAAACGAATTCGTATGTGTTCGTTTAATTCT
>JBAMIB010327540.1:0-11214 GCA_037177415.1 Kaempferia rotunda | reverse complement strand
TCAAACAAGTGCATTTGCCTAACAGACACTGTGCATGGTATCTCTAGAAACCACAATGATCCTAATGAATTTTGAATGATCCAAACCTACAATGGAAGCTTTAAATGAAGTTGAGAATTATGCACGACACTTCGTGCCCGATTTGTGAGCAACATCCGACATGGGTGATCTGACACGACAAAACTCAATTTTTTTTAATTCCTCTCTCCCTCTCTCATCTGCAT
This sequence comes from Kaempferia rotunda, assembly GCA_037177415.1. Classification (NCBI taxonomy): domain Eukaryota; kingdom Viridiplantae; phylum Streptophyta; class Magnoliopsida; order Zingiberales; family Zingiberaceae; genus Kaempferia; species Kaempferia rotunda. The sequence goes on along the minus strand of JBAMIB010327540.1, from coordinate 10,990 downwards.
GCAACAACTTTCTCGTTCCTCTCTCATCTACCTACAAAAACTTTTTCTCTTTCCTCTCTCATAATTGCCACTTACTGCCACAAGGTGTGGCAGTTAGCTGTGCTAGTTATGGCAGCTAGTAGCTGCCACAAGTTGTTGCAGTTAGTTGTGGTAGTTAGCTGTCGCAAGTTATGGCAGTTAACTGGCACAACTAACTATCATACCTTGTGGCAGTTGTGAGAGAGGAAAGAGAGAATTTTTTGCATATAGATGAGAGAGGAAAGTTGTTGCATGCAGATGAGAGAGGGATTAAAAAAATTGAGTGTTGCCTTGTCAGATCATCCACGTCGGATGTCGCTCACAAATCGGGCACGAAACGTCAGGCAGAATATCAAATATATATATATGTTAATAATTTTAAAGCATTAGTGTTGTCAAGGTTATACCTCCACTGCAGCAGCTACTCTGAGAATGGTGGCTTCATTCCATGGGCGTCCAATCAATTGCAATCCAATAGGAAGTCCTTCTTTATCATGTCCAATCTGCAAAATCAAGTGGCCAATACATGAATCACACACACACACACATATATATATATAGAGAGAGAGAGATTGCACTGTTTCCAACTTTCATTGCATCCACAAGGTTATTCATTTACATCCATTATAGCATGTGCAAGCTTTAAATTATGCTCTAAGGGAACTCGGTCATAGCATTGATAGCATAAATGAAGTTTCTATTATGACCTAGAAATTATTTACACTAATTGAGACATTTTGCTTAAATTAAACCAAGAAATTTGTTGACTTGGCTGAATTTTTTAGGCTTGGAGCAGACTTGACTGCCAAAGGAAGCTCGCAAGGCAAAGGTAGAGCAATCAATAGAGCTTGAGTGGAGATCAGACTTATCTGATCTCAGATGAAATATTTCCATTTCAAGGAAAAATTGGATTGAGGTCAAACTCATGCTTCAATGGTATGGTTGGTTGATTTTTTGTAAAATTGGATTGTGTAGAGGAGTGTGACTGAAGGATGGCGAGTGACAGCAGATCTATTGGGGTCAACAGTGACTAAAGGATTGACTACTTAAGAGGAAAGGAACCCAAATAGGAGACGGGCAAATTTTATCATTTTCTCTCATTTTTTTTCCTGATTTCCTCTCTTTTCAAGAAGGCAAAACAAAGAAAACCTCCTCCTTCCTTTCTTCCCTTTGCAACGCTCTTCCTTTCTTTCCATTCTTCCTCCCATCAAATAAACACGACATGAAGATGGCCAAGATAGGGTCATTTTGTATTTTTTTCTTCTCATTCCAAGTTGACAAAATAAAGAAAAACTCTTCTTCCCTCTCCCTTCCCAGATTCTCTTCTAACATTCTTCCTTTCTTTCCCTTCATCCTCCCCTCAAATTGGCATGCTACAAGAATGGGTTTCAGTCAGCTAAACTCTTCTTTAACTGTTCTGGGATTTGAGGTTTGTCAAAATTTTAACTGATTTCATAGTTCACCATTAATGTTTGTAACGGGAACAATGAGTAATACTTTTGGTTTTTTGAAAGTCGAAAGCCATTTTGTATATGTTTATAGTCATGAGATGATAACATATGCTAATGAGGTTATGAGGTATGTCAAAGATTCATGTGATTTAGCTGCCTTCATTTCTTAATTTTAAATGATAGTTAAGAATGTCATTATTATAAACCAAGAATGATATTAGCTAGTATTGATTGGGATGGGAAGAATGCCAAATCTCTGTGGATCCATCGAGGGGAGAATTTGGATCTTCTTAGAGGAAGGAGTGATAAATTTTTGAAATCAAACTTACTTGATTCCAGTGTTGATGCTTTGCAGACATGCATAATCAGACTTGAAAATTGTGCAGCGCCAATAAATTTGGTCTACAATACGACTAATTTGGTGGAATGCTAGCAACAAGTTAATTATAGAAAAAACTATTTGTGGTAATTTGATCCATAATGATTGCCTCCCTATTTAAACTAATTAAAATTATAATGAATCTAATATATGACTAAAAACAAATATAATTTTTTGCTGATATGGAACCCAATTAATTGTTGTTACAGTGAAGTAGCACATAATATCAATCACCACAGAAAAGTGTGCTTGCCCTCAAGCATGAACTTGAAAAAGCTTCATGATTCTAGTAAGAGATGAGGGTTGTAAGCAGTGACAATCCCGTTTAAATGGGGGCTGGGTAACTCAATGCTACCATTGGGGACAAAAGTGGATTTAGCAAAAGCAACACTAACACCTAGGTGCTTGGTTAGTCGAGAAAGAGTAAAGCTTAGGAGTAGGTAGAAGTGACACGTGTTTAATGGAAGAAAATAGGTTTCTTTTTATGACAATATAATGATATTTTATCAATCATATGTCATCCTCCACCTCGATAGTGAATTTTCCTTAACTATTTTCTTTCCACAAGATGTTACATATTCTCTTCCACCATGGGTCTTTGGATGCACTTGTTTTATTCCCCTAGTGTTCCATTAAGTGTATTTTTCATAATTATTGTAGTTTCTAAAAAAGATATCATTGTTATCTCCTGAGTCATATCATCTCTTTATTTCTAGTGATGTGACCTTTTTCGAACCCACTCTTTCTTTCCCTCTACATTATTTCTTTGAGTCAATGCAGGAAGTCCTTGTTGTTCCTACTCTATTGTTCTTTCCAACTCCAACTATGGACCTCCCCTCACCCTTTATTGTTGTTGACACATCATTTCAGGCATCTACCTTATGGGTCCACAGTTAATGACCTCATAATGAAGACACCAGTAACTCTCCGAGACTTTCATTCTCTGGTTAGTTGTTGTCCAAGATCCCTTAATCCACTTCCCATCCTCTTTCACATTTTATATCTTATGCATCTCTATCATTTAATACTGGCTTCTTTATCCTCATGATCAATTCTTATGAATGCCTTAGAGACACTCTAGAATCTATCATCATGACAAGTAATGATCAAATAGCATGAATACTCTCCACTCTAATGGCACTTGGGAGTTGGATTCTCTTCCTTCAGGGAAGTCTACTGTGTGGTTGCAAATGGGTCTTCTCGATTAAATATTCATCTGGTGGTATCGTTGATTTCTTCAAAACTTGTCTAGTACCTAATGGCTACACTCATATTCATAGCATTGACTATGTTCATATATTTTTCCCTAGTGAATAAGATCACTTTTGTCCATCTCATCCCTAGTTGTTAACTTCCACTAGCCCCTTCATTAGTTCAACATTAAGAATGTCTTTCCTTCATAATAATCTTTCTAAGAAAGTTCATATAGAGTAACCTTCAGGATTTGTTGTTTTCTAAAGGAGATTGATCTTTTGTATAAGTTGAAGAACAATAATGACGTACAAACTAAAACAATCTCTGATAGCTTAGTTTGTAAAATTCAACTTAGCCCGTCTACATTATGACAAGACTCGGAGTATTGTAGATCTTCTGGTTTACTTTATTTCACAACGAGGAAGATGATGATGTGTTCTTTTGATTGTCTATGTGGACATTATTATCATCGTTTGGTGATGACTCCATTAAAATCACAAAATTAAAAGATTGCCTCCACCAAGACTTCCAAACTTAAGACTTAGCGACCTCAAGTAATGCTCAAGAAGGTTAACATGCTAAGCACCCAACTGATAGATACTAATGTATGACATGACCATTGTGTAGCCGTTTTAAGGATCCTACGATACGCAAAGAGTGCTCCAAGGTATCTTTATTTCATAATTACAGGTCTTCGTATCAAAGAGATGTTCTCCTTCAAATAGGCGATCCACATTTGACTATTGCATCTGCTTAGGATAATCATTAGCATCATACTTAAAAATCAAATATTTTATTTATTAAAAAAATTAATGTATTTTTTATGCCATGTATTGTATAGATTGGATGAAACTCCAATAGTAATTGACTTCATTGCTAATTTCAAAGGCTGATCAAACTAAGTGTAAGGAGAACTTTCATGATCGAGATTATAATAAAATAAAATAAAATAAAATAAAAAAAACAATGTTCACTTACTGGCACTGATATAGCTGGCAGCCCAAGGAGATTTCCTGCTATTACAAACCGCATGAGATAAGCTGCAGAACAAAATGAGTCGTGATATCAACCATTTAATAGTATATTGAATGGAAAATAAATTTTAAACTTTTTATCTACCAAACATAAAATTAAATAAAACTCTTACTTTTTGTTTTCTTGTGTCTTTTTTTGGTTAAGTAAAATTTATAGCATGAATCAGAGTATAAAAATCTGTCTTTAGGAGTTCCTCATATCTGACAAAGCAAGGAAAACACCTAGGGACTAGTATACATGAATTTGCACACACGTGAAGATCCTTTCAATGTCTAATTGTCCCTCACTAAAGAAACTTTTATTTCGATCCTTCCATACAAAATGAATGATAATTAAAAAAATGACAAGCCTTTGTCAGTATCCAGCTCCCTAATGTTTTCCGAAAACTCAATATCCATCGGTAGGTGGACATCCCCAGTCACATATGGAGCCGATCTTTGATCCTCCATAATTCTGCAATAGGAGGCACCCAAATAATAGGTTCTCTTGTATCTCCAATATGGGTACAGAAAGTGCACTATTGATCTTCTAAGTAATCCTTTCTATCTCTAATGGGGAGACACCTTTGTGCCAACATCCAGAAGGTCGCATGACTCAGTTGTAAGTCTTCCACACTATTCGGGCTCATGGCTTCTTTGAACTAGAATGTCTAAAAAATCATATGCCCAGTCTGCATCCAGTAGCCTCCAGGACCAGCGGCCAATAATATAAGATTTTGTATATGTAGTAGTTACATGTTTCTTGTTTATGTTTTTTAGTGGATCAGAAATAATCTAATCTTTAACTTAAGTCGGACTAGAAAAAAGGAGTCACTTATAGCTCCATTATGATATTACAAATTAGAGATGCCAAGCAAAGCATTTTGGCTGTTAGTCTTTGGTTAGAATTTTGAGCAGAGCAAGCCAATCTAAAGTTCTAGCATTGTAATATAAAGAATGTGTGGAGTAAATATTTCATAGTATAATCGGACAGTTAATCATCTAGAAAAGTCATAAGTGTGTAGCTAAAAGTTTGTCATTGTTGATTATTTAGCAAATACTGGGTGGACACATGTTCTACCATTTTTTTTTCAAAGAAATAAAAAAGAAAGACTTGCATTAGCTTATATAATATGGAGTGGGCATTGGAATTCTGACATGACCAATCATTATATCCATGTATTGGAATTGTAGAATTTTGAAAAAGTAGAAATAATCATTCTTAATGAGAGAAGCATTATGTGAGATACATATATATAATCATAATAAAATAAAATATATATATATAAGTATTAATGTGGAATTAAACCAAATTATTAATACAATTCCTCTAAGTTAGTGCATAGATATTATCTATCTCTAACTTGTTGCATAAGCTAGAAACTATAATAAACAAAAAAGGATACCACTCACATAAACAAAAAAGAACCTAGTTAGTCAACGGAGCAAAGACTTGATAATTCCTACGAGCTTAAATGCACACCAACGATGCCTTTGGCTTCAAATCAACATATCAACAAAGAGAAACAATAAAGAAAGGAAGGATGAAGTGAAACAAGAGAGAGAGCAAAAAAGAATCACATGAACTAATGCTTAAACGGGCTTCTTGAAATAATTGTTACAGCAACACAATAAATTGATGGAAAAGAAAAGCATTGAGACTCTTAGAGAGGGATGGATGGATGGATCGATATATAATGCAGCTTGACCATTGCATGACTTTGTCACATGAGAACAAGGCATTCTCCGTATCAAGGTGCTTATGTAAAGGAGATGTTTGCATGCTCACACGATGCTCATGTGAGGAAGGAGTCGTAAAAAGGAGGTGTCTCTATGTTTTGAGCAGCTAGATTTGATCATGAATAGTAAGATCAAATCACTAGCAACCAAACTAATCATATAAAGGAGTTATGTGTGAAGGAGATTGAACACTCGCCAAAATCAATCTTGCATGTCTCCATCAACATGATTCCCTCGCTCCTTTGCTGTCTCACAATGTAACGAGGTAATGGCTTCATATCGGAAAGAACACTTCGGGTACAAAGGAGGGCTTACACGAGGTGGTGTTTAGGTGTCATAAGCGAGCACCATGCATGTTTGACAACAAAGGCAATAGCCTTGCATAGATAAGAGATATGGGAGAAGATAAAGGATTGAAGGAGGAGGTCAACCTTCCATCATAGGAATATCTCTTTGAAAACCTAATCCAAAAAAGAGCATTTGATGAAAAGCAAAATAACATATTGCCTCTTTATGAAATAGTCTAGCATATGGGCATATATACTCATAAAAGACCTTAAACTTAATTGTAACAATAGCAAGTATAATGAATTTATCAATTGTCCATTATAAAGTAGCTTTTTGAAAGGAAAACCCTTTAATTATATTTATCTATTTTCTTTTTATCCTTTTCATAGATTTCTCTCATCTCACAACTTAACCTCTCCTTCCCTAATCCTCCCCCACCCCCATAAATGCAATGTCTCTTGTTACATAAGATAGGTAAATTTATCAGTTATTGAACAAAGGAAAGAGGCATTGCATTTATTAAAGCAACTAGTAGAAACTTTCAGCTTACCTTGAACCTCATAATCTGACTCCCCGAGTTTGAGAGAACTAGGTGCTATCACTGGACCTGTGATACTATTACAATGAGAAAATTGATTAGTTGCAGAAAAGAATGTCTTATGTGAGTTCAAATAATAAGTTTGCTTAATGTGTGGTAAATACAAATTATTTGACTATACTAATTGATTGCTCGAATCTCAATCATTAGGCAGTTCCACAACTATCAGTCATCCATATAGATATACTTGTATAATTTAGAATCTCAATTCATGATACATAAAATACTCTGGCACATTAACAAAATAACTTTCAAACAAAAAAAGACGTGATTGCTCTAAGGTTACCTCACCCCCACAAACTTGTTAACCTTGGTACCTCACCAAATTCATTATAGATAACAAATTGCACAACCAAATATGACTATATTAGCTTCAACAGCATCATGCATGGAAATGTTAAAATGTAATGTTTGTTACTGCCATGAAGTTGGTTTGAAGAAAGCTAAACAAATGATTAAATAGACAAACAACAAACATTCTCACAAATGAGGCTGTGAATTTCACAAAAAGGTTCACTCTGTAGGCTCCTTTCCTTCTTAGAGTTTAGAAATCTGCATTACATTGGATCGTGAATCTATAATTTTACAATTTTCTTTACGATCTATAATGCAACAAATACTGAATCTACACTTGCAACAAATCCTAAATTTCTTACAATTTTATTTGCAATTTTTATTGTACTGAATCACAAACCTTTTCTTGCACCAGATCCCAATTGTTCATAAATCAAGAAATGGGTTCCAAGAAGTGACAAAGGAGAGATAAAAATTGGATGGAGAAGACGAGTGTGAGTCAAAGAGAAGGTAGAATGAGGAGAAAATAAAATAGTCAAATAGCCGGGAAACAAGACAGTGTGAGGCAAGACAAGTTAAAGGAACGCAATTAAACTTTAATACCACTTGACATAGCATAAGCACAATATTTGTGCTCCTGCTAATAATTTAGCAGGACTTGACATAGTGCAAGGATATATCCATGTGACTTGGCCAGTATTCTCAAGGAATTGTATGCTCGACACTCAAACTCAAGAGAGAAAAGTTAATTTCCAAAGTAGAATTATTCATTATTGATTGAATGATAAAAAATAATAAAGGACCTCTTTTATTAGTCTCATAAAACTCAATCTGAACTTACCTAGGAACCATATTACCATAAAAGCAAGATTTCTAAAATTATTCTGAAGTAGAAATAAAATGGGATTGAAAAAATAGAGTATGATCTGATTTATTCTATGGGACCAATTTATTTTAAGAGGGGTATATTTTATTGCATCACCAGTATTGTTCCAACTTAGAAAATTAGGAGAAAAAAGGACAATAATTGAAGATTAATGTATATTGTCGAAAATAGACAGAACTATTTTATCCCAAAATGGCAAGCAAATCGGGAGGAGGGCATCTCTCAATATAAGAATATGATAGACCATTAGAATTAAGTCTTTGACTTCACCACATCCTTGGCACTTATCATGATTTGCATATGTTGCTAAAGTAGCAAGGCTAAGTCCATTCCATTTCAAAGGATCTTTTTATAATGTATATGGAAATAAGCCCCCATTTCAATGAAGTAGGTTTGTTTCAAACCCAAAGATCTTGGTTGTTGGTCCCGCAAAGCCGGCAAGAGATGGGTGAATTGTCTGAAAAGAAAAATACAACCTTCAACGGCTATCATCCGCAGAATTGTCTGAAAAGAAAAATACAACCTTCAACGGCTATCATCCGCAATGTGGATGTCGTTCTCCTCATCCGCAACGGCTCTTCAACAGTGCGCGGATAAAATTTTATCAGCTGGCGGGCGCCCGGACCTAGACCAAGCGCCCAGATCATGTTGACATGGATCCACTGCAACGGCAACGCAATGTGACCTAGGCACCCTGGGTGGTCGGACGCCCCGAGCAGTGCGAAGTCAACTCCGTGTTGACTTAAGTTCCGGTCGGCTCCAATCGCTTGGGTGATCTCGGACATCCGAAATATGACTCACCCGAATCCATTTTCCGTTCTTCTCCTCGAGCAGACTTCCTCCCCGAATTCTCATCCCTCAAACCGTCACATGCATCATTCTCGCTCCGCCGGTATACTTTTTTGCAGCTTCTCGTCCCTCGGATGCGTCGAGCCCGTCGACTCAATTCCCGCATCATCCTTCTCGCCCGCTGCGTCTTCCATTAGAATTCTTGTGTTCCTAAGCTCCTTCACACTTAGACATAAGGTTAAACACAATAGGACCTAACGTAACATGGTTGATCACATCAAAACTAACTTGGGTACTAACAATCTCCCATTTTTGATGTAATCAACCCAAGTTGAAGTTAGGATTAAACAAAATAGCAAAGTAAATTAATATGCAATTGAATATACAAAAAATGCAAAAAAATGTACATCCCCCCGGACTTAACCTTAATTCTCCCCCGTTAATCACACTAAAAATAGGGGCACTTACTTAGAAAAAATTAAAAAAAGTCTAAGGAAAAAACAAGGTAGTGAACAATTTCTACAAAAAAATTTAGGGAATTAATTTTTAAAAATCTAAATTTTTAGTATTTAAAAACCAGTTCGGGGAAGATTATTTTTTAAAATTATTTAAAATCAATGAACATTTTTTGTCATTTGAAAGACAATTATCCAAATATGAGAAAAAAAATTTCAAGCAAAAATGTATTTTATCTAATAAAAAATAAATTAATATTGATAGAAACATATATTTTCTTGAGATAAAAACTAAAAATAGTTTTTGAGCTCGAAAAATCGTGAAAATTTTTCTAAATATGGAAAATAGAATATCTAACTGTAGAAAATTTAAATTTTTTAAAATTTAATTGTTGACAAATTTTTAAAATTAAAAATTGACATTTTTGAAAAGAATTCGTAGAAAATTCAATAATGGTTAGAAAATTTTGAAAAAAAAATTATGCTAACAAAATTTTATGTATTATCACTATAAAAAAATTTGGAGAACAAATTCTAACAGAAAGTATATACGAAAATTATTTTTCTAAGAAAGGAAAATTCTAGTCTAGAAAAAAAAAATTTAAATTAGACATGATTTAGGAATCCAAAATAGGTTCCTACCTACTAGATTAATAAGGTATTTCCTAGGGATATATTTTCGTGATACTTTTGCAATTTGACCCTCGTGATATCTGTGATACCAATTTAGTCTTAGAGGATTTCTAAATGTTTGAACATGCATGATCGTTTCCCAATTTTTCTATTTTATTTTTCAACACATCATTTTCATATTTCAATCTATCAAAATCTTCTAACAAGAATGATTTTGCTAATGTCTTTTTCATTTCTAAATTTTCCTTTTTCAATAGTTCATTTTTCGATTTTAATTTATATACACTTTTGGAAATCATTTTCAAAAATTTATACAGATTATCAGGAGGTAGAGATCGTGCCTCACTTACCATGTCGATCTCATTGCTTGACGCTCCCCCTTCATCGCTACTCTCTTCAATCGAACCTCCCCCTTCATCGATGCTCATTTCGGATGAGCTTTCGTCATCCTTTTGGTGGTTCGCCATTAGCGCTAGTCTGGCATGCTCTTCCAATTCAGACTCGGACAATTCATCCCACGTAGCTTTTAGGTTTCTGTGCTTGTTTCTGTTTGACTCTTTGTCCTTTTCCTTGTTCTTCAATTTTGGGGAGTTGTCCTTGACATGCCCTTCTTCGTTACAGTTGTAGAACCTTCCTTTTATTCTTTGAAAGTTTTCTTGTCTATCTTTTATTAAACTTGTTAGTTGTTAAAAACTTAGTAAACTTTCTTACCATGAAAACGACCTCGTTTTCATCCAAGGATGTGTCGGATTCTGATTCTTCTTTCCTAGCTTGCAGCACTATCGTCTGACTTGGTTCTTTTCTTAGTCTTGCACATCGAATTTCATGAAGTTATATAGTAGAAAATAAATTTTCTAAAGTACTTACCTCTAGGTCTTTTGAAATATAGTAGGAATCGATAATTGACGACCACTCAGAAGTTCTTGGAAAAGCATTTAATGCATACCTTAGAGTATCTCGGTTTGTTACCATTTCTCCGAGATTTGTTAGTTCGGTGATTAGCTCCTTTAATCCAGCGTGCAGTTGAGCGACTGACTCTTCCATTCGGAGGTTGATGAGTTGGCTCCGAAGCAAATCCCGTCTTGCAAATTTCGCCTACGAAGTTCCTTCGTGCAATTCTAGGAACTTCTACTAAAGTTCTTTCACTGATTCGTAGCTTCCGATCCGATTGATTTCCTAGGGCGGTAGAACGCTCAACAGATGGAACTCTACTTTGCTGTTGGCCATGAAATCGGTTTGCTCCTTCTTGGTC
>JBAMIB010327327.1:0-11219 GCA_037177415.1 Kaempferia rotunda | reverse complement strand
ATCAGGTAATTATAGAGGAATTTCAGAAAAACAAACAAACCATTAAAAGTATTAGTTACAACGCAAATATAAACACTTGGGAAATTAACCCAAGGAAGTTTAAAATGTCCACGGCCATGCCTGGCAAGTCTGGAAAGAAAATGAATGAGATAGGATGATGCACCATCAAGGGTCTTGTGAAGAAGATGAGGGACCTACTGCTGGATGGAGATGACTGAGTTCCTTCTCTTAAGGGGTTAGGGCTCTCCAGATCCTCCTTACTGTTATACGGGATAGATCTTCATCTGGGCATAGCTTCCCGGCCTCCTAAAGTAATTTAATGGCTCCATTCCTACCTTCTTGGAGCTGAGGAACAAGTTGTATGGCCAACCGATCATTAAATTCTTTAGATTGCAAGAATTCAGTTTTGAAGTTTTCCTTATCTTGTACTCGACATGCCTCCTCGGACTCTTGGAACTCATTTAGAGATTGGATGGCTTGGTCTCGGGAAAGTAGGGCTTCGTCCCTTTGTGAGCGCATGATCCAGGTCTAGGAGTCACCCTGTTCCACTTTTCTCAGGAGACCATCCATCTCGGCAGCAACACAGGTAAGTTCCTCCTCCTGCCTGGATAATTTAGATTCTTGCTCTTGGATTTTTTTTGTCGGGCATTGGAGTTGGCTAAGTGGAGGTTCCTGAGCTCGTCATGATGAGCCTGTCGGAAAGCTTGAAATTGGGAGTCTAGTTCTTCCTGGTTGGCCAGTAGATCCTGTTGGCATTGGAAGAGCTCGTGATTTTGCTATGTTAGAGCTTTGCTCTACTCGGCCAATATACCTTCTCTTTGTATTGCACTGCACAGGAGGACTTCCGACTCTAGTAGCTTATACAGAGCTTGATTATATTTTTGACGGAGGTCATTCAGGAATTCTGCTTGTAGGGAGGCCATCCTTTGGGTCCTAACCATTTCTCCTTGGAGGTCGGATACTTATTGACGGAGGTCCTTGACTAATTGATCTGAAGGAGTCTGGCTTCTCAAGACTAAGGCCTCTGTCATGACCTGAGAGAATTGGAAGGTACAAAGGATGAGAGGAAGCAAAGGGGTGAATATCCAGAGTAAGGGAAGTAAACATCTTTACCTTGTTAAGGGACTCACATAGTCGATGGGTTATTTCTATTAATTCCACCTCCCAGAGAGACAAAGCATATTCTTTTCTTTCTCTTCTGGTGCAGTGGCGATAAGTAAAGGCATTACTCCCTGGGGCATTCATCCAGGCGTCAAGTTGGGGAGTTAGCCTTTGCACCGCCTCCTCTGGATGCTCAGGAGGCCCGGGAATGTATTCTTCCTCGGAGTCGAAGACGGGAGCCTGATAGTTGATATCCCAAAAGCGTATCGGTTCTCCGCTCTGTCTTCTCTCCCGGGCCCTCTCCTCAGCGTCTCGTTGTAATTCCAGACGTTGGAAGACCGTGGTTGATTCTACTGGCATAGGCTCTTTGCCATCATGGGAGGGTTCTCTAGGAGGGCTGACCTCTACTGTCGGATTGGTAAGAGGGCCCTTGACCACCGTAGTAGATTCAATCGCTATGACCTTTCTGCCTCCTCGGGGAGATTCTTGGGAGGTGCTAGAGGTCATTGTTGAACTGGTAGCAGCCCTGGGTGGTTGAATTGTGGTAGCTACTTCTGTTGGAGGAAGGGGAGATGCTGGAGCTGCGGTTAAAGAAGGGAACTGATAATACACATGTTGAGCTTATTTTTGGTTGATTTCTGGATTGATTTATGAGCTAACTTTGCTTGGAATACATGGAATTAGGTCTTATTTGTACTTTGGAGATTTATAAGGATCTAATTGTAATTTCCTTATTTTAGCCTGATTTATTACTGATTATTTGAAATTGGCTTTGTAGGAATTTGGCACGAGCTGGCTCAAGTCAAACCAGGTCAAACCAAGTCAAGGATTTGGTTCAATTTGGGTTCATTTCCTTGATTAATGAGGAATTGATTCAATTTCACTTGAACCGAGCCCTAGTTGGACCCAATGCTCTGACCCAAGCTTGACCACATCATTCCCAAACCCTAATCTCTTGAACTGAACACCAATTTCAATGAACCGAGTTCCAATTTCATTGAACCAGATGAGAATTAAGTTGAACCGGAGACTAAACCTTGAAGTGAACCCGGTTCAAGAACCGGGTATTAAAGCTCAAGCTCGCGATTTTTCTCCTCGGCTGAACAGTATCCGTGATCTCCTTCTTCACGTGCGCGGCTGCCAGTCCCGTCTTCCTTTCTTCCAGATCTGATTTCAAGTCATCATCATCGGCGATGACTCTTCAGTGCACGGTGGTCGGATCTCCAACTGTATTGTGACCGGGAAGTGGTCTTCCCGCCGGCGTCCTTCTTCGGCAGCGAGCTACTCGGGATTTGGAGTGTTCTTCATCCTGAGCTGAATTCCACGCCGGCGAGCTTCAGAAGTGGTCTTCGGCGGCCGATATTCATCAAGGGATTGGTTCTCAATTTTTCCATAAGCTGAAGAAGAAGTTCACGGCACATTTCAGTAGGCGCCGAACAGAGCATTGACTGAGTTGCTGGATTCGAAGTGTTCTTCATCTTGTCGATTCAGTTGAAGCTTTTCCAGGCATTGGAGGTCCTCGTTGATTCGGGTTGCAAGTGTTCTTGGCCGGATTCTTGTGTGACGGCAAGAAGATGAAGTTTCAATGAAGGATTCGGTTGAGAAGGAGATGAATTTACCTAATTTGTTTCATTTTGTTTACTAACTTCTTGTTCACTGATTTTATGCAAAACCCCGGTTCTTAACTTGCATTAGGGTTTGAATTTCATCTTGATATGGATTCGAATTCTAGTGGAATAAATGTAGTTTAATTTCATAGTTTTAATGCAATTGAGCTTTCGACTTAACTTGTTATTTGAATCTAGTTTCAAATCTGTTAGCATCATTTTAGGAATTTTAATTGCATGCTTAGTTTAGGATTTCATATTTCCTTAGTTAAATTCGAGCTAGAATTCTATTAGGTGTTAGCTTAGTTGTTAGTTTTCAATTCCATGCTTTAGACTTTAATTTCAATTTGAGAGCTAGTTTTTACTGTGCTTACATTAGGGATTTATGCTTGGTAGGTTTAGCTTAAGTTAGGTTTAATTTGTTGCTTAATTCTAATTAGATTAATGTAGTTTCTTTTGGATGAATTAGTTTATCAGTAGATAAGTTTCTTTTATTCTTGCTTTAGAGTTAGATTTATTTTCTTGCATAGGTTTATTAAAGAAAATCACAAAAACCCCATTTCATATCAAGAAAATATCAAAAATAGTTTTCAAAGTCTAATTCAGATGTCCATTACTAGTTCCTTGTAAGAGATCGACCTGGGCTCCTATCTACATTCACTTATGTGTTTTAATTGTGGGGTTTCAGCATTTTAATTTGAGTGGCTTCGTCGTGACACAGTAGTTTAAAGCATACATCAAATTATGGCGCCGTTGCCAGGGAGCTAGTATTGTTTGTTTGTTTTAGATGTGTTCATGTTTTTATTTTTTTTTATTTTATTACATATCTACTTGGGTATTTGTTAGTGATTCATGTTTTTATTTTTCTTGTTTTCATTCTTATTGATTCTATTGATTATCTACTTGGGTATCTGACTGGTGGTTATTTTTCTGTGCATGATTGGGTGTCCTTTTGAGTAAGCTGCTGATAACTATGGAGGAGCAAGGTGAAATTACAGATTCATTGAGGGAATTGACATTTTTAGTGAAGCAAATGACTGCAAATAGCATGGGGCATTCTGACTTGAGGTTTGGCAATTCATTCTGCAAGCAACAACCTCAAAATCTGAATTTTCAGTAGGTTCCACAACAATTTCAGCAGTCATTTCAGTATTATCAGCCTTCATTTCATCAAAATCAGCATTATAGTCAAGAATTTCAAAGATTCCAAAGTTCCCATAATTTTCAGAAAAATTTTCAGCCTTCTTTCCCCCAAATTCAAAAATTTCAGCAAGGGTTCCAAGGGCAAAATCAGAATTTTCAGCAACCCTTTCATTGTAATTTTTCTCAATTGAAGGCTAATGGGAGTCAAGGGAGCTTTGGTAATTTGCATGGTGCAAATCAACACTCTTCTCCTACAAATTTAAAGATGGAAGATTTTCTCCAACAAATGATTTTGAAACAACAAGAACATCAAGAGAGGACTGATTTAGCTCTTCAGAATATGGAGAGACAACTTGGACAGATTGTGAGCAACTTTAATCAAATGTAAGCTCAAGGATTAGATAAATTTTCTTCTCAAGAAACTTCAGAAATTTTGGAATATTTAAATGACATTGGATTGAGTTGTAATTCTGATCCAGTACTTTAGTTCAGAAATTAGTTCAAGAATCAACCCCTCCAGAGAGCTCATTTCCATGTGCTCCAAGAGCTTTAGAATCTGACATCTCAGATTCAAGAACAAGGCGGGATTATTCAACTTCAGAAGGTCATTGTTCTTCAGAGTCAGCACCTGTGGAAGCTCAAGAATCAGTCCCAAATAGCTCTCCTGATCTTATTTCTCATCAACAGGACTCTTCTAAATTTTCATTTAATGATGCTGCACTTGATTCTGATTTTTCTGATGTTGATGAAATTATTATTGCAGAAACTCTTGATGATGCAGATGAAAATGACAAGGATGGATTACTTATTTTGGGTACATGCACATCAGAGTTAGAGAGAGAGCCAGAGTGTTCACTGGAGCAAGATGGTGCCACATTCATCATTTCAGATCCTCCAGGTATTTCTCAGGAAAGTAAGGTAAATTTCTCTTCTGAAATTTTAGCAAATCCTTTGGAGATAGATATTCATGATTTTATTGGATGTGAGTTATTTTGTGATTCATGCTCTAGTCATTTTGGTATTATGCATAGTCTGTCTTACCTTGCATGCGTGCAGGATATGTATTCTTGTGTTCAGGATTTTTACAGGTATTTCATTGGAAGCCACGCATGTTAGGATGGATTTTTCATATTGAGGACACTCAAGTTGAGCCAACATGAACCACCAGGAAGAGAGTCATTGATGAAAAAAGTCATGAGCTGGGTATCTCAAGCTATTCCACTTCCAGCTTGGCTTCTGAAACTGAACAGACTCAGACCGCCAGAGATTCAGGGGAGTTTGTTCCAACTTAGATCTGAGTTTTAATTTAGTATTTCACATGCATGAATAAATGTCTGTTGTTTGTTTTAGTTTGATTTTGCAAATAAATTGTGCATATTTCCGTGTTTGCTTTGCTAAATCTAGGTTTCGGGTTTTAGGTAATAAAATGGCACCAATGAATTTCTTCGTATCAATTTAGAAATCTTGGAAGTTAGTTAAATTTGATTGACAATGTTTTGGAATTCTATTACTTCTTGGATTCATGAATTACATGAAATTAAATCTTGATGATGGATGTTTGGATTGGATGACTTGAAAATTGAAAACTTTCATACCTAGTGAGGTATCAACTTAATTGTGAGGCACTAGTGTAATTGTTACTCTAGAACTTGCTTTGATTCTTTCTAAGCTATTCGATTAGAATTTAAATCATTATCATGAAGGTAATCTTTTGTTTCTACTCTCCCACATCATTTAGTTAGGTTTAACTTTGACCACACATTTTTTCTTTTTGACTCTTTAATTGGTCATCCTTTCCTTACTCTCTTAGATATGGATACATTAATTGATATGTGATGATTGTTTTGATCGAGATGGCTCAAATTTTAAGTGTGGGGGAGGAAATCACATATGTTGAAGAGTTGATTTCTTTTACTTTAGTTACTGAATTTTGAAGTTCTTAACTGGAATATGACTAGACTGCAGCTAGTTATATTATCTTTCATGAGTAAAATGATTTTCAGATATTTTGAGGTGTCAAAAGCATGTATAAATCATTGGGGAACTAGTGGACAACCCCAGCTGTGATTTCTTGTTACTTGAAGTTGGATATTGAAGAATTTTGAGAATCTTGAAGTTGCTAATTTCCTAAACTGTGCAAAGAAGGATGGTGCCAACATTGTATCAAGAAGCTAGGGGAGACATTAAAGTAGCAAAGAAATTAAGACAAATTCATGTGTTGTGGGTATCAAATGGTATTTGGTCTTTGAAGTAACATAATAAGTTGGGATTATGATGGTTTCCTTTGATCTGAAATTTAGCTTACTTGAATCCGTTGAAAGAGGTGAAGAGCTTTCAAATCATAGAATTCCTGCAAATAAGGAAACAAAGGGCTGAATTCTGATTTTTGTATCAAGATCTTTAGCCTTTGAATTATAAATTTGTAGATGAAGTAAATTAGTGCTGGAATTTGCTGCCATTTGAAAATTCTGAACCTGCTGGAATCTAGTTCTTGTGAGTTGAACAGATGCTGTTGGTATTTGGAAGCTGGAAGTACAGTTAATTACAACTCTGCTGGCATACTAATGGGAAGATGGCAATACTGAACATTGCTGTAAACTCTATATGCGGATGGAATCTAATTTTGCTGGAAATTTGAAATGTTGCAAGTTGAAGCCTGCTAGAGCTGAGTGAATTTCAAATGGCTGAATCCGAGATTTGCCAAATTGCTGAACTTGATGAGCTAAATCTGGAATTGCTAGAAATTGAAATCTGGCCAAAACAGATTGCTGAGTAGTATTGCTTAGCTTGTAAAGTCTGAAATCAGATATGGTAACTTAAATTGCAGATAACAAAGCTGAAGTTGGCAAATTCCAGAGCTGAATTGGAAGAATTTGAATTGTTATGCTGAGTTGAATTGGTGAATTCCAGAACCAAGACTAAGCAGAAAGATTGCTATGGCAGTAAGAAGAAACAGAAAATGTAGTTAGATATTTCAGAGATGCAGATTTCAGAAATGCAGAATTGAGTTAGAAGTGTTGAAGGTTATCATTGAAGTCTTGAAACTAAGTTGTTTCGCTGGGTGTAAGATGGGATTTGAAACTACAACTTAGTATTTAAGCTGACACTGATACTTCAAGGCTGAACATGCTGTAATTCATCTGCTAAAGACTAATTAACTTCTGGGATCTGAATTTGAGAGTTTGAGTGATTAGTTGCTTATGATCAAGGGAAGCTGGATGAATGGATGAAGAGTTGAATTGCTGAAAATTAAGAAGAGTAGGTACATGAAACTCTTGTAGTCACAAGATCAAGTGGTTAAGTGTTTAAAATTGTTGGAAATAGTTGAAGTAGGTGCTGCAACTTGAAGGTTTGTAATGAGGAAAAGAGTGAGCTTTCATGTATCAAGTGTGTATCGAAATACTTGGAGTAGTGTTCAAATTAGTGATAAACTGAAGTGAAGCTACTGTAGTTGCAGTGACAAATCGACTGCCTGGTGAAATTAGAGCTAGAAGTCTGCTGGATTCAAGGCTGTGAAGGAATTTACTGATACTTTGATTTGTAAAGTGTATACTGAATACATTATGTTGTCGGAATTGTTACTTGCTGTAAATGATTGCAGAATCAAATGCTGGAGATTGAAATGCAAGCAAAGCATGAGCTGGAATTAACTGAGAAGAAGTTAGGTGCACATTGTATCAAACTATTGAAAAATTCTGGAATCAGAGGAAGCTAAATCTGAAGACTAGTTACTAATGTTTGCTAATTCTGAATCTGAATTGCTGCTATGTGGAACTATGGATTAAATCTGATGAGTTAGAATCCGAAGCTATGACTTGCTGGATTTGCAAAGATTTAGTTTAAATAAGCAATTGTGGTAATGGAAGAGTAATTGTTTACAACTCTATCAGATTTTGATACATTTGTTAAGGGAACATTCAATCTTGATACATGTTGGAATAAGTGCTGATTCTGGAATTTAGAGTGTTGGCACTTGCTGTTGAACATAAATGCTGAAACTTTGGGATGGAGCTGAAATTCCGAAGCTAATTTGCATTTCAGTGACTGAATGTGAGAAATTTGAGTTGGTATTTAGCAATGCTAGAGCATTGGAGCTGAACATGTTGCAGCTGAATTCTGAATTTGAACTTCTACAAAAATGCTATTAAGCTGGTAAATAAAGGAATTTGTTGATGTAGCAAGGTCAACATTGGTGTGCTAAGCCTCCTTGGTGGTTTCTGATCATTGGAAGTGTGTACCAAAATATTTGATGTAGTGCTTAAAAATCTAAGTTAAGTTCTTGTTTATAAAGAAATCAATGGTAATATTTTCTTCAAATGGCTCAACAAGGAGTTGGACTAGTTCTAGAAGTCTGAAATTCTGAAAATTGGAATTGTTGATGTTGTGAATTATCAAATTCTGCTTGAGCATTAAATGGATGTTGAAATTTGATTTATGTGCCAAGTAGTACCTAGAACTATGGGCAGACCCTAAAAGATTGAAATACTTGAGTTTAGCCTTGGTATTGGTAAAGAAATATGGTACTCTTAGCATTTTATAACCTCTCCAATTATGGATTTGGATGAATGCAGAGATTGAAACAGAGCAGTTACTTAACTGTAAGTTTAAGCTATTCAGAGCAACAAGAAAGTTTGGTTTTATCTCCATTGCTTAAGTTATGGGAGACTTAATATCTGGAAGAGAGTAACTAAGACATTTAGATGTGGAGATGATTACAAATATGTGGTTCAAATGCTATGAAATAAATTGCTGAATTTGATTACTACTTGGCACAAAAATGTGTTTGCTGAATTCTACTTAAACTAAAACAGAATGAATTAGCTGTAAATTCTGGAGATGCTGCTGTCGAAATTGGCCACAGAAATATGAGGATGATGTACCCTGTCACTTAAAAGATGCTCGAGTTGAAAGAATGCTGGCTCGAAGTTGTTGCTGCAGGACAATAACAGCAAATGAAGCTGTCCGAATATGAACTTGAGCTGGCAATGAGGAAGAACTGAAGTAAATTTATGGGGAATGACAGCATTAGAAATTAGCTAAGCTTTGAGTTAGAATTGAAGGAAATCAGACATATAATTGTCTCAAGTTGGAATTTGCTGCCAACATTAAATTTGTGTTTGTCTATTTTGTGTCAATTAGGAACCACTCTGATATCTTAGTTGAAGATAGCAAATCTACATCTGGATGGAAGCTAAATCTGGTCATGTTGTTTGTCTTGAATGGAAGTTTATTGTGTAGGACTTGTTTCAAATTTGAAGGCTGCTAATTTCTGTTTCTGAATTGTTGTACAACTTAAAATCTGCTGCTGAGATTTGCTGGAATTAAGTCATTATGAATCTGAAATGTGAAGTTATGAAGCTGAAGTAAAATCTGAGACTATAAAAATCAATTTCCAATTCATGTATCAATTTCGTGCCATGATTTGTGAAGCATAGATTAAGCATTTAGGAATTGAATTTAAGTTCTTGAATGTTCAATGACAAATGGTATTCTTACTTTTCTCAATGCTTTTGAGTTCGAAAATGGAGAATCTGAGATTGTTCTAAATTTTGAAGCCATAACTGAAGTGAAATTACATAAATTTGATAGGGAACCACATTTAAAATGGGGAGAAACATGTAAGCTGACATTGATGTTGAAATTGCAAGCCAGAGAGCTGAATTTGATTTGCTGAAGTCTGAAATCTGTAATTCTGAAGATGTTGTTTTTCTTTAAAACTGTGTGAGTAACTGCAAAAATTCAGATTATGGAAATTATGTGTTGGTATCATATGAGTTGAAGCTGATTTCTCAAACTAGAATTTGGAAACTGCAAGTGCAGTAAACTGTAATTACCTTATTGATTTGCTGGAAATGGCAATAAGAAGAATGCTATGAGAGCTGATGGTAAGTAGTAGAATGAATCCGGGTAGAATTGAAAGTTGTAGCTGAGACTGATTTGTTGTGATGGAATAGGTTTGCTGGAGATTTGTTGTTGAATATAAAGGCTATAATTAGAATCTGATGCTAATTGTTTTGAACATAAAAGGAAGTTGCTTTGCTGATTTTGAGTGAAATCTGTGCTGAAGTTTAAGCTCTGAAAATTGACAGTTTATAATGCTAAAGCTGATGCCAAATATGTATCCAAATCAGAGATAAATTCATGCTACAACTGACTTAGAGATGGAATTAATTGGCTGGTGTTTGTTTCTGCCGAAATATTTGATGGAGAGCTGAATTTTGGCATGGAATTATTGATGTTGAGTTCAGATTGTTCTTTTGACTAGGACAGAAAAAACCTAAGTGTGGGGGAGCTGTGAAATCTATGCTGGCAGGAAGTGAGGTTGAAATGTTGCTCATCGAGCTGATTATTTCTGAAAAAAATTACTAAGCTGATTTGCAAGCTGATTTAGCTCTATATCAAAACATCTTGGTGCTGCCAGTATAAGTTAAATTGATAAGTTTTGAAGTGCCAAAGTTAGAGAAGACATTGGATAGTGGAATTGAACTCGGTTGAGTTGTAAATGATGCTGAAATTAATGGATAAATGCTGAATTTCTGTTTTAACAGAATTTGAATAGAATTTCAGGATGGAATGTGCCAACTCCGTTCCAAGTTGCCAACTTAAGCATCAAATAGATGCTTGAGTACATGATAACAAATGGTGAAAAGAGCTTGGGAGAGAAAATTGAGCTAAACACGTACATATCTTTTAATGTATCTATATCTTCCACTAAATGCTAACTTTTTGCATTCCTTTTTATTTATTTCACTTTGAAACTTATTTTCTTTTGCTTTATTCTCATTTTCCATGATTACCTTCATAATGATGCATTTATTTCTATGATTGTGGTTAGGAGTAGAAGATAAGCAAATTTATGGTAATGCATAAAACACTAGATGCTTAAGAGCCCTCCATTGATAAATGCTTTTGAGATTAGGTTGAGAGCCACCAAAAATTACCTTGTGAGTATCTAGATGTGGATTTCATTTCAATTTCATTCATGATGAATTGAATTCATTGAGATGTTAACTAATGTGATGATTAAGTCCATGAATGCTTGAATTTCTGATTTTGGCAATCCTAGGTAATTTATTTCCACTATTTTCTAATATTGGTTGAGAAAGTTCATGGGGTGCCACTTTAGTTGTTTTTCTTATTTGATTTACTTTCACGGGACGTTCAAGGATAAGTGTGGGAGATTTGATAATACATTTGTTGATGCTTATTTTTGGTTGATTCTGGATTGATTTAAGAGCTAACTTTGTTTGGAATACATGAAATTAGGTCTTAATTGTAATTTGGAAATTTATAGGGACCTAATTGTAATTTCCTTATTTTAGCATGATTTATTACTGATTATTTGAAATTGGCTTTGTAGGAATTTGG
>JBAMIB010327000.1:0-11222 GCA_037177415.1 Kaempferia rotunda | reverse complement strand
ATAAAACAAGAAATAAGTTATATGGTATTCTGAACCAGGTAATCTATACCTGAAGAAGCATGAGGATTCTTTCAAGGCCATAAGTTATTTCCACTGAAATCGGCAAAAGTGGAAGACTGCCAGCCTGAAAACCAAAAGGAAAAAAACAAAAATTGGTCTGTAATATGGGCAAAGCCTAATATTACATTAGAAGAGAGATAAAGGATGCCAATATTATATTGCATTGGAAGATACAGACAGTTTCAACATAACAAATTAAGGCTATCTTAACAATGATAGGAGTGATCCTAGTTTGTTATTAAAAAGGAACAAGACGAGAAATGTAAATATATCAATCTCCTGAAAAAAAACCAATATTTCCTAGAGATTATAGAACCAAAATACCTGCTGAAAGTATGTGAATTGTGTAATTTCCATCCCATCCATCCATATTTCCCAGCCCAATCCCCATGCACCAAGAACCTATGAATCATTCAACAATTCAATACAATCTCTATGGTATAATTCCACCACTATGTAGAATAGAAAATCCAGAACAGAAAAAAAAAATAAAAATGATATTCTTTACAGGACTTTCCCAATTGTCCTCAACAAAACGAATGTCATGCTTATCTACATCAATTCCTGCACAGAGAAATGAAACAGACCAAAATTAAGAAACAACTTATATTTTAAAAAGAGACATAAGAAACAGAAATTATATAGCAACTCTATCCATTAATGGCTACCCTTTTACATTTGAATATAAAATTTGCACTGAACAAAACTTCTGCACCTTTATATCATAAGATACTAATTTTCCTTCTGTTAAGAACAAGTTATAAGATACTACAAGAGTACTAGTTATCCATAAATTTCATGGTACTCAATCTTGTCATGGTATGGTAATCCTTGTTTCAGTCTTCAAAGAAACTAGCAAGGGGAAATGCACAATGAGTGCAATTATCCATCTTTTTTTGTTGTTGTAATTGTCACCATCATCAATGACATCAAATGGCATTTTTTGATTTTAACTCTAGCGTGAAACCTAGCCTATCATGGCCAATATATAACTTGAGGTTGAATGGATGCACCACCCCTTATTTCTTTCATTGTGACTGACACCCAGCCTGAGTATTATTAATTTTGCTATTTCAATCTTAATGACTTTCTGCTTCTCGTGTTGAAGAATGAGCAGGCATAGGATCAACAGCTCCATGTAGCATGAGTAATAACTCACTCCTGTGAGAATCTATCGAGATCACCTCCATCAGAAGGATTATCCTTGTGGGCATGCTGCTTTGGCAGTGTGAAAACTTGCTTTCAAAGAGCAGTGATGGAGGAGAGGAGGCAAGCCTCACCCATGTTGCAATACTTGGCAAGGCAATGGACTGTGTAGTAGTAGACTCGGGTAGATACCTTGAGCTTGTGAATGTTACAAAGGAGGTGGCTCTGCATACCCAAGAAGGAACAAACCCATGTGGAAGCCTGTCTGAGATCGCTCCCATCAAGCAGAGTAACCTTTCTCCATGTGTCATCCTCATTGATAGAGCTGAAAGGGGAGTGGCAGTAGTGTGCAAAGCAGAATCAAAATGGGGTGCTAATCATATAGGAGAAAAGTATGAAGGAGAGTGGTGATCACATGCATAACAAAGTTTGAAGTGGAAAGAATAGGGAACAGAAGCTAAGGTTCATAGTGGTCAGACCATAGCCAAAAAGGAGCACCACCCCATGAGGAGTGGAATCTGAACCTGCCGCATGCATAACAGAGTCAAAATCTGCATGCATAGTGAAGTCAAAAGAGGAGGGCAGCTGTTTAATGGGTCACAAAGTGAAAACTACTAGAGGCCATGAAAACAGAAGCTACCCCAAAGGAGAGGAGTGTTTTCTGTGAAGTGTGTAACTGCTGAATTACACTACCCAACAGTTGTAGCCCGGACAATGTGTTGTGGAGGAGAAAAATTGCTCAGACATGCTCAGAATCCCTTTTGAAGTAAAGAATGTAATAATTTCTCCCTCTCTTTCATATATAACATTCTAACACTCAATGATTCATGCCCACACTTACATCCCTTCCTTGGATCGCACCTTTACTCAGCTAGCAAAAGCCCTAACCTACATGAGTTAGTTACTCAAAAATGTAACAATTGCTTTACAATAGCTAAATTTGAGGGAGGACTATTATCTTTACTCAGTAAGGTAGCATATGATTGGTGGATTTGGGAATGAGAGAATGGAATGATAGTAAAATATAGTGTTTGGATTGTGAGTTTGGGAATGATTTCCAAATTTATGGGAATCACCAAACTCATATAACTTGGTGGGTTCTATTTCCATTCTCATTCCTCCTTACTATCAAAACTCATACCCACAGTCATTCCAGTTGTTTAACCAAACACCACCTAAGTTAATTACCTTAATAACATCAAGGTATAAATAAAACTAAAACGACTTGCTGGCAATCCTATGTAGGAGCATGAACAATAGCTAGACAATCTCCACAAATGCCAACGCGAGCATTGCAAAACATAATGAAATTTTTCCTTAATCGGGAAATCCAAAAAAAGGAGCACAATCATCCTCAACATTTTCGTCTTTAGCACTGGTGTTCGGAAAAATAAGATCAAGTTGGAACATTAGACAAGAATGTCCAACTTGTAGTAGGTTGCAGTATTTTCTCATTCATTGGAAGGGACAACCTAAGAAAAATAAATAAATAAATATGAATATTTTCCAAGTTCTCACAAGCCCAGTAAAATGTTTGGCCAAGTCTTAGGATACCTAGTTATAGGCCTATCCACTAGACCCTCTCATTCAATTGCTATTTTTAAGATTTTGACTTCTTCTGAGGAACACAACCATGTGACTGATGGTTGACGCACATGGATCAATCAACAGTCTCATTTGTGTTGCATGGACATTGCCTTTGCCTTCTAGTTTTAGAATCAAAAAGAAATCACTTACGATAATTGATGTAGCATTGAACAAGAAAAATGGAAAATACAAACATCTTGAGGAAAAAAAAATCACACCAACTATTATGTGTTTCACCTAGTGCCAAAAGGCTATGAATGAATAGTTCTTGTGAATTTCCAGGATCAGGTTTCAGGATAACCTGCAGACTTAAATAAATTACAAAAGATTAGTAAAAACTACTTGAATGACTAATTGAACAAAAATGCCTTCGCAAATTATATCAATCTTAAGCAATTGTTGGCAAGAAACTAAATCTAACCTGAAATTGAGTGTGACGTTGGAGTCTATTAGGATTGTCACCATACCGACTATCATCTGGGCGTACACTAGGTTCCACATACCTTTAGCAAAATTTTGATAATAACAGATCAGAGCATTTAAGAACAAATTAAGAGGATTCTGATAAAAAAAACTGGTGCCAAGGCTATGTTTGTGGTATCAGTTAAAAGGAAAGAATAATTAAAACTCATTCGACAAGTGAGTAGCTGCACCAAATATAAAACCCCTGGCATAATAACTAATAGTCTTAAGGAATTAAGACTATTTGTTCCAATGCTCTCCTCAAGTTGGAGAATAGTTAAGGATATCAATATTATGTTTATCGGGCAAGGTAAAGATAGAATCTCTTTTGATTTTAAATGTGAGGCATAGGAGAATTGGGATTCTGTGAACTCGACAGGAAACAAGCATCCACGCCTGAAAGGAGAAGAAAAGAGAAGGAATACAGAGAGATGAAGAGAATGCTTCGATATTATCTTTTTCAAAAGCGAGGATATGTAAGATGAGTGAGAGAGAGAGAGAGAGAGAGAGAGAGAGAGATTACCATGGCCGATTGAGATCCATGCCAATAGTGTAAGGATCACGTGATTAAATGGGACCATATTTATGTGACCCAACACTAACAGTCAAAGTTTTAGAAATAATTGCGATAGACAAGGACTAGATTTGTGGAGCTTGACAATAGGAAGCTGCTTCATGAGGATGTAACGACGGGTATAAGTAGAAGAACAGCAAAATAGGGATATTAGATATCTAGATGAGAATGAGTCTATCCTTGGCTGAAGAGAGCTTAACAATTGGCAGCTGCTTCACAAGGATGTTATGATGGGTATGGGTAGAAGAACAGTTAAAAGTGGGTATTGGATATTGAGATGAATATGTATATATCCCTGACTGAACTGATTATGTTTTATGTTCTAGTGAATTTGAGGATATTATGTAGAAATTGGTTAAGAGTATTTTGATAGGATGAAGATAAAGTGAAGACACTGTGCATTACTGCATTCTATGCAAAATAAAAAAAGTAGGGTGGCGACGTGCTTGTGTTTGCGTGGTAGATGCAATACACTGCAAAAGGGTTAGGAGCATCCAAGGCAAAGGCGTCAGTTGAAGAGGCAATGGTAGATTAATGGAAGATGCAAGGTGCATCAAACTTGAGTCCCATGGAAGTAGGAGCAACAAAGTCAATGTTGATATTGCCAACTTCAAAACATAGTGTGACCTCCTCACCAAACTAACAACATTGAGGAGAATTAACATGTGATTGAGATGGAAAAAGAATTTGTTGACCGTGGGGATGAGAGGACACACACAAAACTATGTTGTTGAATGCCATTGTCAACAGATTTTGCAAATGTGAAGGGACATAGATGTCAACAAATCAATAGCACAATCCGTATGTAATTAAGATATTTTGCATTTCAAGAATGCATAATGTTTGGCAAAAATGTAAAATAGTTGTAATGGGTTGCAGATTCTAATGGTGTATGTGAATGTTTATGAAATGGTCATGTTGCTTGCAAACTTCCTAAAAGAATGATAAAGTTTCTGGTGATAGGCCAAAGTTTAAACTGGAAAAAAGAATAGTTGTTCTATTATGTCATATCCTTGGATTTTGTCATACTTGAAAACTTGTATTACATGAGTTGCATGTTTGCAAAATGTTTCAATAAGCATCAAATATGTTCCCGTGTATTACTGCATTTGGTATATATTATCCTTTGTCATAAAAAGGTATCTCACAATCTTGCGCTAACCACCATGGCATAAAGGTGTAGATGAATTGCGTCCAAGCACAAAAATCTGCTAGATTATGGTAAAGTCATGCTATCCCAGCGTGGTTTTGAATGGAATGCGTTGGACGCAGCCTACGACCACACCACTCTAGGCCCAACACAATACCCGAGCATAACCATAATTCAACTGAACCATGGGACCACAAATTTAATAAATATAAGTAATAGAATATTAATAATAATAATATAAATTTCAAAAAAAAAAAATAAGACCAGTTTAATAGAAATTATTTTTTTATTATTCTAGGGATTTAAAGGCTAATGTGAAAAGATTTATATCAAAAAACTATTTAGAAGGATACCTTACAGATCATACTAGGTTCATGACCATCCTCAACCCATTACATAGGCCATGCAATTACTAGATCTCATGTCATATTTGGCACAAGCCCGTTTGAGATCTCTACCTTATATTGTTAGTAACATTTAAATCTTATATATGACATATATTGTTGGCTATACTAAATTTGGGCACATTTATTTTTATATAAAAGAAAAAATTGTGCCACTTTTGAATAAGGAATGGTTCGGCATTAGTCCTTCAAATTAAATCTTCTCCTTAATAATGTCAAAAAAATATATCAGACATTGTTGAAACATTAATGGAGCATGGAAGGAACGGTGCAAATGTTAATAATAGGATATAATCACTCAAAAGTGACTTACGCAACATTCCATGGTTCTGGACCTAATACCCTCAAGAATGTTGATGGATTCATTGTCCCAGCTCCAACCTAATAGATCAATTAACAATAATTCAAGGAAATTTAAGTATCATCGTAGGGATAGCAAACTTAGAACACTCCATTTGTCAAACTCTGCATATGAATATTATAATATCACGAGATTATATAAGTCAATCAACATGGGGTTGCCTAGATGCACCACATGTATTCATTAAACTAAAAAGTATATTCTATGGGATACAAATGTATTGCAAAAATGGCTAAACACTCGTAATAGCTTTTGAAAAAGTATTTGCCCGCAATCTAAGGATGATGTTTATCGAGAAAGATCACAGTAAAAAGTTTAAATAATACCTCAGTATTGCTGCATTGCATTATGGCACACCCCACAGAAGCCCAATAGTCCTACACATTACTAAAAATGATAAGGGATCTCTAATCAAATCAAAGAGATAAATATAGTACTACATATGAACTGAGGCCTTCAACTAACAGCTATTCATAAATGGTACACAGATTGGAGGGTTCCATCTTACATCTCAAAACATGTAATATTGCATATGATTACCAATTAAACTAGAGTATTGAATGCTGAATATTAAGACAAATATCAAGAGATTAGGATTAGTGTTTAAATTAACAGATGCGTCCTCTCTTCTTGCCATTAGATTCAAATTTCTAGACTCGTACTTCGTGGGAAAATAAATAGAGTCAACTAGGCAATGACCTCAAAACGACCACAAGATAAAAGGAACATAGATGATGGCTGATGTGAAAGCTATAGATGCTTAAGTTGCATTACTTTTGATGCTTAAGTTGTCATATTAGACCTCTGTTCTAAGTTTATAATTGTTAGTATTATGCATTTTACTTGCAATCTACTAATGTATCCTTTCTTCCAGGTACTGGTGTCCAATTTCGTGATCCGTCCCTTCTCAGCGAGATCAACATCCTCAACTAGACAATGTATTCAAAACTCGTGGGCTACTGGAATAGAAATGCAGAGAAACTTAGAAGTCGACGGCAAACCTCGAGGCGCTGAATGGCCTGCTGAAAGGTAACCACAGGAGACCCAACAAGAGTTCTATGGGATTCTGATTGAGATCGAGGAGCAGAAGAGGACAATATCGCAGTGAAGACGTCAGTTCGTGGGAAGGAAGGGATCAATCTGCTACAGAAAGAGAACTTGCGGGAACGATCATGGTCTCGCGCTCGTTTCCAGGCACGGAGAGGAGAAGGATGCGAACGAACTCCGAAGGCAAGCGACGGAGCTAGGAAGGAGAGGGCGAGGAGCACCATATGATACGATGCGAGTGGAGGAGGAAAGGTTTGGATATCACGCAAGAGGGAAGACCGGAAGAGGTTTATAGAAGGAAGATAACCCACGCACGGGAAGAAGGAATCCCATATTTGATGCCAACCACGTTCCATCTGATCCATCCAACCAGCTTTAAGAAAGAAAATTTTTAAAAAAAACACACACACACACACAAAGACTATATTTAATATTATTTTTATAAAAACCTCTAGATCGATTTAACGTATAGCCGCGGATAAAAATAATATTTCAATAGCAAAAAATTAAAAGGATTTTATGACGTCTGCTATATTTTAAATAAATATTATTTAATTATAATCAATTATGTAATAGTTTGTATATAGTTGATATAATATGTAGAGTTATTAGCTTCTACAATATTATCATCTTATATCTATTTTACTTATTGGAGAGTAATAACCATAGTTAAAATAATACTTCAATAGACAGAGATAAACTAAAAACATTTTATGACACTCACTATATTTCAAATGGACATTATCTGATCATCAATTAGGTAGAAACTAACAGGTAATTATTACAATATGTAGCAACTAGTTACTAGCTTCTACATGTTGTATATATAGCAATTGTCCAGTAGGTCTTATATAGTATAGTAACTATTCAATAGTTTTTACATGTTTGTAGTAACTATTGGTAATTATTGTAACAATTAGGGATGACAATAAATTGGATTCATATCTCCGTACCCATCATCATCTATTATATTCATCCTTATACTCATCTCTATTGGTATTTAACTTTTATCTCATTCCCGTATCCGTCTGAAGATCATTATTCATACTCTATCTATCATTAT
Source organism: Kaempferia rotunda (assembly GCA_037177415.1). Lineage (NCBI taxonomy): Eukaryota > Viridiplantae > Streptophyta > Magnoliopsida > Zingiberales > Zingiberaceae > Kaempferia > Kaempferia rotunda. The sequence continues at coordinate 3,368 of JBAMIB010327000.1, read as the reverse complement.
ATTACTACCTATCATTCTCTTTCTAAAAAAAAAAGGAATTCAATTAGTTCAATGAACTTATGAATATTTATTACATTTAAAAAAAAATAACAATGAGGGAGGATAATAAGAAAAAGAAGTCCCTTCGAAGAGAAGTTACCATATCTGTTATCGAACACAGGATATATTTAGGCCGCGTCTTGTGTTATCTGGTTCTTATTGAATATATATAAAAATTTGATCTGTTGACCTTCCATCCTGGGCAGGATTGTTCCAAGCACCTAGAATAAATCCAGGCGCCTGGATTCAATTCATAATATATTTTTTTTTATTTTTTTGGTTTTATTTTGAGTATATTATATGTATTTGGGGGTTAAGATTTTAAAATTTAAGAGTTGAGTTATAATAGATTCAAGTCAATAAGATTTTCCTCTAGGGCTTAGGCTTCTCTCTTAAGTTCAAAATTAAAAATTTTAAATGTTAATGAGTATATTATATGTATTTAGGGTTTAGGGATTGGATTATAATGAATTTAAGCCAATAAAAATGTTCCTCTAGAGTTTAAGTTTCACTATTAGGTTATAGTATTCAAAATTAAAAATTTTAGATACTTATGGGGTATATTATATGTATTTAGGGTTTAGGGGTCGGAATATAATGGGTTTAAGTCAATAAGATTTTTTCCTCTAGAGTTCAAGTTTCCCTCTTAGATTATAATATTCAAAATTAAAAATTTTAGATGTTTAATGGGTATAATATTCATCTTCAATAAATAAAATTGAATCCAAGCGTCTGGATTCAATGCATGCACCTATATTGGTTGTGTCGTATATATACAGAGAGAATTGATATACTCTGGACCATTTGCTGCGGATTTGTACATGCCGAGAGTTGAGGCGCCTCCAATACATAGGAGGCGCCTACGTAAGATTTTTTTTTACAGCACCTCATTTCTTTTTTTTTTAATTTTTTAAAAATTAATAATTTTAAATCTTAAACCCTAAATATATATATTATCCCATGATTATCTAATTTTTATAGTTTTATATTTTTTTTTAATCAACCTCTAAACCTTGGAGATAAATCAATTTGCTTAACTTAGAATTAAAAAATACATAATAAAAAACTAAAAAATATTATTATGCGCCCTAAATATATACCCATGAGATTCTAAAATTTTTTAATTTTAATTTTTTAACTTGAATACTATAACCCAATTTCTAAACCAAATTTAAAAATCAAAATTAACCAAGTTTCATCCACCCACCCCCACCCTCTCTACTCGCATGCTCGCATACACACAGTAGTCGCAACCCCAGACCATCCACCTCGCAGTTTCCGTAGTAGCAGCGCCGAATCCTCCTTTCTCCATTGGTCGCGAACAACCTTTGCCACCTAGCCCCTCGTCTGCGCAGTCACGCACGCTTTGCCCTCCTCGAGACCGTACCCAATGTTCGATCTCCGCGGTAATAACACTCGAAGTATGATGAAAAGAATTGTCTCATTACAAAGGTTACATGCTTATTTATATACAAACTTATATCTATACAAATCATGAATTAATAAATAAGGAAAATATAAATTAGTAATAAATAATTAGAATCCTAAGATATTAGGTGACATTATCTTCCTTGATTGTTGGGAAGATCATCTCCGTTTGATTATCTTCCTTGATTGTTGGCAAGATCTTCTCTGCTTTATTATCTTCCTTGATTTTTGGCAAGATCTTCTCCGTTTGATTATCTTCCAAATGATCTTCTCCGTTTGACTGCTTTAACCTTAGAGAACATTCATGCAACATTGGTAGAATATTGATTATCAATTTTTCGTATGCAAAGGAACTTATGTGCAAAATTGCTATCTTTTACTTTGTTTTTTTTAAATGCAAAACTGTCATCATTTTTTTTATGCATTACTTCATTTCTATAAGTGCTCAACCTTTTTAGTGTTCTTACTTAGGTCCCACTACTAAATATCTCATGCTTAGAAGAGAAAAATAAGAAATTAAGAGAAAATATAGAATACCTTACTAAAGCCCTAGAAAAATTCACAATTGGCTCTAAAACCCTAAATATGATAATAGGGAAACAAATAGCAAGTTTTAACAAGAAGGGACTATGATATAAAGAATCCACCAATGAAAAGTGCTATTATTATCTAATTATTAGAGGGCAATTAAATACAAAGTTTGTCGATAGGAAATGGATCCCTAAGGAATACTTAGTTAACCCAATTATAAAGAACTTCTATTGAATGTCAAAGTTAATCATCAAGAGTTAGAGGATTTGGAGGTAGCCAACTATAGAAGATTTAATTTCAAATCTTTTATGAATGGTTGACTTGAGACTTAGAGAGGAACACTTAGTCTTGGTAGAATTTCATGACAAAAAGGGCTAAGTAGAGATTACCTTTACCTCATCTCATAACATACTATAGGCATGACTTTTTTGATAATTTTAGATAAGGATGTGAGATAATAGAATGATACTTTTAATTCACTTGTGCTTATGACATATTGTTGAATTATGAATGTATTAAAATAGTGATAATAGACCAACTGTGGGGAAAACCAATGTTTAATTAATGAACATCTTGCCCATATATTATAATTGGACATTTTAAATGTTTTGAAATTTTTTTTATGTTTTATTTATTGTGATATAGATTTCTGAAACATATGAATTGAAAATTAAGGTTTAAAGTTGATACATAATTGGATATTTTTAAGGTTTTTCAGTTTTAGTCAAAACTTTCAAAATACTTTGACTTTTCATGAAAATATATTTTTCCTTGATAGAGGATATTAGAAAAATATATTTTTAAAATTTCATTTTTTTTGAATTCTCTAGAACTTTTTATGGATTTTTGAATTCTAGGTCATAAATAAGAAATGAGATGTCTGCTTGTGTCACACGACTGATACAGAGGTCAGTCGATTGGTAAGAGCGTCATTAAACACAGAATGTTTCTATGTGTTTGAATCAATGGAGATTAGTCGACTGATGCAGTGGTCAGTTGACTAGTGTATGATTTTTCAATATTATGAGTTTGATTTCAGAATTTAGTTTTGGTCAAAAAAAATTTGAGTTAAATTGATACCAATTTGTGCATGAATTGATACAATCTTTTTGCTAGTGTCAAAGGGGGAGAAATGGAAAGTTTAAGTTGGAACTTTAAAATTCTCCATGTTTGAAAGTTAATTAGAGCATAAGTTAAGGGAGAGCATATGCCAAGGGGGAGGTTGTATTTATGCTTTATACTTTGTGGTTTAATTTTTATGAACTATTTATGCTTAACTTAAACATATTGGCACACATCAAAAAGGGAGAGATTGTAGATGCAATCATGATTTTGATGTGTATGTCAAATAATTTAAGTTAGGTTTTAAT
>JBAMIB010326895.1:0-11223 GCA_037177415.1 Kaempferia rotunda | reverse complement strand
AAATCCTCTGTCCCTAAATCCTTGTGTCCTCATGTCCCCTCACTGATCGGACGGACTAAATCACATCACGAAGATGCTGCACATATCTTGAGGATGTGTGATCCGTCCAATTGGCGAGGAGACATGGAGACACAAGGATTTCGGGACAGAGCATTTGAACTCAAGAAATTGTCCTTTAAAATGGGTAACTTCATAATTAAGCAATTCGAGGGTAAAAGAGTCATTCCGTTTTGTGGGCCATTCCATCCCCAATTCCATGGGCACCTCCAACTGTGTTCCTCTAATTTCCGCCGCCTCCGTCTTTTAGTCGACCGCCGGCTCGCTGCATCGCAATGACGCCTTCGGTGATCTCCATCTTCGTCATCTGAAACCCCCTTCCAATCCGAGTCGCCTACAGGCTTGACCCCCTTGGAATCAGCCATCGATCGCCACCGACACGGTTGCTCTTCTATTTTGAATAATATCTTCTAATTTTAGGTTTGGAAGGTCTGTTTATTTCTTGCCTTTTATATCTGTCAATCTTATCAATTTGTGATGTAGAGTATCTTCGAGGGATAGTCTATCAGAAATGAAGCGTCTTTGTGGCTGGTATTGCATTGCAAACTATTAAATTCAATTAGGCACAAAGAACTCAACTTATTTATTTTAAAATAAATAAATAAATGTTTGCTGTAATAACTCAACTATTAAATTCAATTAGGAAGAAAGAACTCAATTTAATTTGCATATCATAGTTATATTACAAATGTTATATTTATGTGCTTTGTTAAATCTTCTATTATAATCTTATTATATCCTTTTTCTTCTTTAATTACAGAGATTCGGCAATACACTGACATACTATCAAGCGACTGTTTGCTGTGTGTCTTCTTGAGAAGCTCAGGATTGATTACATTTAATCAATTGTTATTTAAGGACCACCAAGTTAGTTGTTCTCAAAGTAGAACAAACATTTTTTGCTTGGGTCTGCAATCTGCAAAGATTTTTGCGTCATGTCCGATGCACGCTCAGACTGCGATGATGATCATGATGTGAAAGAAAAGAGAGTCCTTCCTCCTGCTGTCGTTTATAGAGACACAAAAGACAAGTCGTATGGAAAAGCTTTGGTTGATGCTTCTATAGGGGAATTAAATAATGTAAAAAGAAGCAACAATTCTTACCCACCCAAAACATCTCAAAATAGGAAGGATTTTTCAAAATTGCTGGTAATGAACAACACTGAAAGTTTGCCTGACATTTTCTTGAGCTGCTCATTGCATAATTACTGATGACTTTCATATAACTTGACTTTGACAGGAACGTGTAGTATTCGCACTGTCTGGGTTTGTTAACCCTGAAAGGGCTGCAATACGATCTCAGGCACTAGAGATGGGGGCAGAATACCGACCAGATTGGACATCAGATTGTACTATTCTAGTGTGTGCCTTTTCGAATACTCCTAAATTTAGACAAGTCAAATCTGATGGTGCTACGATCGTGTCAAAGGTCATATTCTTTTGCTTAATCCTGATAGAGTTCATTTGTCTTCTTCTATTGAATAATCATAGGACTATTTTATATCAGAACTATTTATTGATGGAAAACAACTTGCCCCCCTGTGCTACTGCATGTGTTTGCATTCTTGCTGCTTGCTTGTTTCTTGTAAATTTTTTCCACATAACTAGCATGGCATTAAGTCCTTTGCGTTGAGTGTTTTACATTAACATTCTATTACTCATATGGATATTAACGATGATATGACCTTGGGTGAATTTCGATGGTGGGATAAGATTCATAGTCAACCGCAGATAGTTGGACATGTTTTTTTTTCAGTTCCATTGTTATTTTAACTCATGAAAATTCGATGAGTTTTCTGTACATGAGAGGAACAACCATTCACATTTATTTCTTCTAAGAGAATTATTTTTTCATATGATATGTGAGAAAAAAAATCAACTTGTTCTTGTCATCTTGTGCATTTCTTAACAGGTTTGCCAATCTTAGAGACCTTTCTATATTTTATTCAGGACAACCAATAAATATTTGTTAGATTTCTATCACCATTTACCGTCTTGTAATTGCTATTCGTCTTTGAAATGTTGTATAACTGAATTTCTTATAGATAGTTCAATAATCAAAATGGCAGGAGTGCTTTCTAAATCTTTAAAAATGACTCATGACATATTTTATCAATCCTTGTGTATTAATGAGAACTCGTCACCATAGAATTGGGCAAAAAAGTTCAGGAGGAATTATCTTTTGACTTTTTACTACTTATGATAATTGCTTGAGATCAACGAATGTGGAATACATGACTACATCTGACATTCAGTTATATATTCTCAAATAATCCTAAATTTGTACTTTTGTACTCCATATTTGTTTTCTATGACCAATACAGTTTGAAATGGCTAGAGGAATTTACTTTTGCTGCTTCATACTTGTTGGCTTTTTTTGTGAGGTGCACATGATGAATCATCACAAAATCTTCACTTCAACTTTTGTAGGAATGGATATTTGAGTCCTACATCCAGAAAAGGCTTGTTGACATTGAACCTTACCTTATGCATGTTGGGAAACCATGGCGAACCAATAGCAAGCAGTTTGATACCAATCAAGGTATTTAGTTGGCTTGCATATTTGATAATTTTAATGATAGCCAAAGTATTATTTTCCTCGCATTTCATTGATTGAAATTTGCAACTTTTATGTTTGATTACATGATTATTTATTCCAAAAGTTTAGGCAACTTGGAAATCACCCAAGCAACAGTTTTATATTTCTAATATTCTTCTCTTGTTTGGTTGACTAAATTAGACTAGTTTGGCGCAAGCCTAGCATGTGGACTAATTTCCTACGCATGTTTTTAAAATTTCTAAGACTTATAGGATTTGTCCTGGAGACCTAATTTTTTGATACGAAGCTAAATTCTCTTTGGTGGCAATTTTGTCTCAAAACTTAAGCTATTTGGAGAAAGAATAATCTATATATTTATTAATTTCTCTAACACTATCCTTATGTGTGGGTAGGGGGCCTTAATCAGTTGATTGTCCAAGCTTCACACTGAACTGATTTGAGTGTGTGTTTCTTTTAGATTATTAGCATTAGACTTATTTCTCTGGTAATTTTGATAGGAATGAAGTAATCCTTCTATTTCACAGGGTGAATTATGTTTTTAGTTATGATGTTTGAAAACATTCTACTTCAGTGGTTATTTGTAGAAGTGAACAATTATGTTTGATTTTTTACTTTTTTGTTCGTTTGTTCCAGTAAATAATGTCCAAGACATGAATCTCTTCTCGTTTCTTGTTCTGTCTTACTGCTTCTCTTCTTTTACATCGGAAATTTCCATATAGTGTTTCTTTTTTCTGCTATATGGTGAATGCTATCAGTAGCATGCTGCATTTCTGCAGGTACAATGATGGTAATAGTTCCTAGTATAGAGTAAGTGAATTCATCCTGAGTTAGTCACTCAATGATTTAAACCTAGACTGCACCAAACTGTACGACTTTGTGCTTATACATCAATTGTTTGTTGGATGTCATGGTCCTGAACAGCCATGCATTCAGTATTTTGATTGAGTCAGGTGTTTAATCCATTTGTTAGATAACTAGGCAAAATTTTATCAGCTATGCTTGACCTGTATCAGACAATTACTTGTATTCTTCAGTATAGATACCAAAGATTTTCTGTTGAAAATTTAATTTCTGCTTTGCTCTTCAATTGAGGTAAGGATTCTTTTGGTGCTCGTCCAATCAGACAGAAACAGAAGAGGAAGATGAAAAGATTTGTGAAGATGAAAAGATTTGTTTATATCAAAATATAAATGCCTGATGTCAGCGTTACTTCATTAAGAAAAGAGAATAATTCTGTGATTGCACATGTGCCAATCTCGTTTCTATACAAAAGATCAGAGAAGACACTGATTCTGATAAATGTTGATAGTTTGATGGCGGTTCCATGGCACCACTTGCTTCTTTCTTTATGCGCATACAAAACACTTTAGCTTTGCTATTAGTTTGAGGCATCAACCACAAACATTCTTTCCATTGATAGCATGCTAGAATCTAAGACTCCTGAAATCAGGCTGTGCAAAACCTCAAACATTCATAAGGGAACTCTCATTGACCTGGATATGCTGCTAATTTTACAAATATGCCGCTTTATCTTTTCTCAGTTTCATTCTTTCCCTTTATAGTATGCTAGAATCTAAGGCTCCTGCTATCAGGTTGTGCAAAACCTCACACATTTAGAAGGGAATTATCATTGACTGGGATACGTTGCTAATTGTACAAATATGCTCTTGATATTTCATACCTTAACTTGCAGATCAGAACGTTGCCCAACATGAAGAATCTCTAACACAGTCTCGGAAATCAGATATGAAGTTTAGCGGATCCAAAAGACGTGTGGTTTGTATTCGTTTTTTTATTGGTTTCAGATGTGATTATTGATGAACCATTTTTTTGGGTTTATTTCCTTTATTAGGATTTAACTTAAAGCATTCTATGGCAAATCAATTGGCTAATATCATATAATTTGTGAATACAATGAGATTTTTGCTTTTTCTTTAATATTCTGTCATTATCATCTTGCTAGGCACATTAGTTTTGCCATGTCTTTGTTTATTTGGAAAATGTAATCAATTAAAGCTCTAAAATAAGATGTAAGAAAGAAGAAAAGTGAATGTTTGAGAACTATATGGAATTGTCAATTTTGTGTAGCTTAGGTTTCCATAACTGGAATGAAACATTTTTGGTTCTTGTATAGTAATGCTGTCTGTAGCAATATGAAACATTTTATTCCATTGGTTGACCAACACACCGAATGCTTTGAGATATGGAACAATTGCATCTCTGACCAATATTAAGGTCCCTTGTATGCGGAGACATGGCAACATTATTCTTCTTCCATTGCTAGCTTTGATCAATATATCTCCTTCCTTGCTAAGGTTCCAGTTTTGGCACCACATTTTCCTCTTCTTCTTGAGAAACTAGTCGACATAGAGAATGGAGAGACTTGTTCTCAGTTCCTCCCCCCACACTGTTGCAATTGGTGTCTTCTCCTCAGTTTCTCCTAATTTGTGTCGCCGCCACCATGTGTCAGCTTGCCAACATGACACTTGTAGCATTTTTGTGCCTGTCAGGCACCGAATCCCACCATGAAATGAAACTTTAAATCTTGGTCAGAGCTAATTTGGTTATAACTAATAGTTTGTCTATATTTACATATCTGAATGGATTCCTATGTTACACATGTTATTTGTCCAAAACTTTAAATTCTGGCAACAATTTGGATGCATTATCTCAAGAAAAGATTAATTCAATTTAGCTCTTAATTTTCTTAAAATAACATCAAGAACACAAATAAAAATGAGGGAATATTTTTCTTCAATCGTGATAATTACTTTTACTGTCATCTGTTAGACAATCTGTCTTTTCATTTCATTCCTTGAACTTTATAAAGCCACGAGTAGATTGAATTATCATTACAAGGATTTGAATCTCTAACATATTATGAAAAATGTACTTTTGCTTCAATTTATTCTTTTCAAATGGTACTGTGTCACCTTATTATAATTAAGAGTAATCCATCGTCTTTCAATTCCTACCAAACTTGAAGAGATTTTCCCTTCTGCATGTCTTTGGGTCATGTTTCTTCCATAGATCATATTTGTAAATCTAAAGTTCATAGGCTTAATTGGCTGTGGGATAATATGAATTGTATGGTTGGCCAGCGTTGGGCATGAGTCAACATAAAATAAAGTTAAAATCATTGAACACTCCCCTTTTGGAAGACCTCGGACCATCTCCAACCGGACACTATTACACCAAAATAGTGTAAAAAAAAAACTCCAAAAACACTCCAACCAACACCCTTTCATTTGCACCATAATATTTTATAATATGAAATTTATATTTAAATTATTCTTAAATATTATAAAAATTAGTTATTATTTACTATAAAATTATTAAATTTAATAATTATTATTATCATAAATTTTTTTTTAATAAATTAATAAGTATGTTGAATAATAAATTATAAGATGTTTTAAAGAATATTCTAAGGAATATTCCTTTTAGGGTAAGAAATGATATGTATTGGTTGGAGTTGGAAAATTATATGGTGCTGAAACGACACCAAATTGGTATAGAAAATGCACCAAAATGAGTTTTGTGGTTGGAGATGGTCTCATGTTCAACCCTTTTTGTGGGAACATTATATATTAGGCCACTCCTATTTGTTTTTGTTAAATGGAATTTCATTGGATATATACATATCCACACATAGACATTCTCGAAGCGAATTGCTTTTCTTAAAAGGTGTAGTATGGATAGTTGTGGTTAAACCCTGTAAGGAGCATTTGTGTTAATTGGATGTCTGTTATTTCTTTTCAGTTAAGTTGATGTTTCAACTAGTTTGTGCTTACATGCCAGAAACAGATGTTCACTAGTTTTCTTAGAATAATTGAACAATAATGCATATTTGAGTATAAGTAGAAAACACCCACTGAAAATATTTGGTTAAAACTAGAAGTTTGTAGGCATGTCACAAATTATCCATAATAATTTGTGAAGATTTGGCAGATATATTTATGCATGATATATAGAGTGGCAAGAATATGTACTTTATGAACGAAGAGTATCCTAAAATTCTGTTCATTTTAAAAGCTCTTGACATTTTATAGGATATTTGTTTTCTTCGAAGGATATAGTTGCATTCTATTCATTTGGATTGAAAGGACAAATACTGGTTTTTTTTGTTCGAGTATAGCTGGCAAGCTGATTCTCAAACTCATCACTGGTGCTGTGTCATACTTTGGGTGACAGCTTGTCTCAAACTCCTCAAGCCACTAGGAAAGAACCAGCTATATATCTATGGTTTACACAACCAAATATGCTAGCAGGTCTCAAAGACCTGATTGTGCAATTGGTTCAAGTGATGATGAGCTGACCGACACGGATGAGAGTACTTTCATACATTGAGCTGGGAAATCTTTCAGTTCAGATGCATATTGAACCTGCATGGGGAGGGCATCAAACATTTAAATTTGGACAAATTGATCACAGTATTCTATAGTGTTGTATTTGCAAAGTTGTTTGGCATGGCCACTATTAGGATAGAAAGTTTACTGTAGTGGATTAAGTGTAATCTTGATTGCATCCTGCAAGGTTGCAGATTGTGCATTTTCACCATAATGTTGAGGGAACTTTGATATAAATTAAGAACTACATATCTCTCTTTGAAAACCAAGTTTTCTTTTCAAAATTTTGCAACATGTATTTAAGTGTTGGCTTCATTGCAGGAAACTACTGATGTTGATGGTCAATTTTCTCCTTCCAAGATAAAAAAATGGGCTATAGATGATTTGCATAAAACAATTTCATGGTTGGAGAGTCAAGATGAAAAAGTGAGTTCACTTGTATACTATCACAGAAGTCACTCACCGAGTTGATACAGTTTTGTGTCTTTGTAGTTGATGAATGCAAGATAATGTTTTGTCTGATGGTAGTGTTTTATTTTTTTTAATACTCAGTAATCCAATTTTCTAAACTAATTTATCAATTGCTACATCTTTAAGGTTTCTATGAGGCTATATTGTTCACTTTGAAAAACCCTTTTTTGAGCATTAAGCAAAGAATACTTTTCTCTAAAATTTTCTATTTGTTTGTGATTCTGTAATGTCACAGCTACAATCTAATTTAACTTGCTTGGATTTCTATCTTGACAGCCAGATGAGAGTGAAATCAAAAGTATAGCTGCAGAAGGAATTATTACTTGTCTTCAAGATGCAATTGATTCTCTCAGTCAAGGTCATGTAAGTTTGTTTCTTGTATGCCCTTCATGTTCATACCGAGAAAAATTCATGGCAGTAGTCAACCAAAAGATGGTTGAACATGCATGTTGTTGTCATCTTTTGTTGAATTACCTTATGCTTTGTTATAACTACAGAACTTCCTTATAGTTCAAGAACTCTGGTGTTAAGTCAAACTCTAAAATTAACCTCCACTCCATACTTTTCTGGTGTTATGTCTTAGGAAATGGAACAAGTCTGAACGCATTGGAAAAAGTTGGCCTTTTCAGTGAATTCTTATCACTGTTTTTACACTTTTGAGTTCTCAAGCATCAAATCCTTCAATTCCTTATCATATCTTTTAAGCTAGCCATGCAAATGTTGATCTCTACTGTTTAGGATGTTCGGCTTGCTTGTGAGCAATGGATGTTCGTTCCTCATGTTGTTAAAGAGCTGGTGGAACTTGAGGAGAAAAGCAGTAAAAAACCAACTTCGAAGAAAGTGCTACATGAGTTAGCTTTAAAGTGCAAGGAGATTTATGAAGGCGAGCTTTTGCATGTAGATAACACTAAAATAAAACAACAGAAGATTTTTCACGATGCGGAGGAAGAACCTGCAGATGATCCTGGGGCGGACAGTGATGAGACAATTGAAATGACAGAAGAAGAAATTGAGGTGGCATACAGACAATTTTCTGAGAGCTGTGAATGGTAAGGAAACGATGGGTTTATTCTCCACATTTCTACCGGAACAGCTACTCTTTTTCCTCTAGTACAAGATTTACATCGTAACTTCAAATGCTCTGACTTCACATTTCAACTGAAATGCAGATTGAACTGAAACCTGAGTTCAAGTTTGAGGGCTAAGAATTTAAGATTATTTTCTAGTGGATTGAGTCGTATGAACCATTTTCTCCTTGACATTTTGGAAGAACCACTGACAAAGCTAGTGGATATTGCTGTGGGCCAACAACGCGATTAATCTCTGGATTGCTGGATGATTGAACAACAAAGTGCAAAAAATACCAGTGTCCGACGACTCTGGGAGAATGATGATCTTTTTGTTAACTAAAATACCAGTGTGTAAAATATACCTATACAAGTGAGTCGCTACACATTAGCAATTTCTAAGAAATACTTGCCTGTTCTTTGTTTATGCTACATAGTATCGTCATTGCCCCCCTCCCCCAAAAAAAAACCGAGGTATTCATTATTTTATTTTTTGTTTGTAAGCATTTGCATATTTGGTTGACGATACTATTGACATTTTTTTTATATATAATTTTTGATTTAATTCTTTCTAAATATTATCTTACAACTGTCACATTTTAACATGCACAAAAGTAATTAATATCTAAAGTTAAACACAAATGCCGTTAACGATTTATAATGATGCTCGTACATCAGCACCAAGGCTAGTGGATATTTTGCCTTTCGTTTTCACTTGTCTTGGTATATTATATTAAATGCTAATATATTCCGTTGATGAATTTTCAAGGACCTTTTTGAAAGTTCATGATTAAATATTAATTAATTTGGGATAAAGGGAATCCTTAATGGAGCATCAATAAGTGTGTTTAAGGATTATTATTTTTAGACTTGTCACTCCATATTTCAATAGCCAGAATCACATGAATTGGTCCTTTACAAATCTCTATATCGCTTTCCAGAGCAAGAACTCGCAATGCTTTAAAAACCATCGACTGGTACGACTCGACAGGGAAAACCGAGCCACCGAGCACTGTGCCTTCATGGTCCTCCTCAAGTTCAATGCATGGAATAAAGATCAAGGCACAAGTAGTCTCCCCTTAGTTGTCCTCCCAGAAACCACTTCCCCAAGGATTCATCGTAATCTTCAAACGAAACTGAAAAATACAATAAAAAGTACCTTTTTATGATTGATTTTGTCCAAGTTTAATCTTTTCTCGACAATCGACTCAATTTGACAGCTGATGTGAAGTTGATGTCTGCCATCCTTAGCGATTTTTAATTGCAATGGACGTCCTGTGTGCTGACATTTCCCAGATGCGAAGGAATCTAAAGTCTAAAACCTTCTCTCTTTACAGCTGGAATCCTCTCCTTTTCATCCGCAACCTCCCCCAATTGCCATCTCTGTACTCTTCTTTCTGCCTACAGCGAAGCAAAATGAGTAGTATGCAAGCAGATCAAACCCCCATCCCCAAGTGGCATCAAGGGTGGGGGCGTAGAGGATGTAGCCCATGACAGCACAAGGACAAGGCGAATGTTGAAGTGCTGTGCTGCCCCTTGACTAGTGGTGGCGGTGGGATCTGGAAATTAAAGAGACATGCATGGGACGATGATGGCCAGGGGAGAGGAACCTTGAACGTTAAACCATGTCCATGTCCATGTCCATGAAAACATTTAACAGTGTACTCCACCTTGCATGGAAGCTCCACGTTCAAGTCACGCAGTGCAGTGTATCTGCACGGATATTCATCGAGCATTAAGCAACGATTTGCCCTTCTGCTCCTTCCCCTGTTTACGATTTTCATCTGTTAGAGTTTCCTTCGCATTCAATTATCTCTCCTCCCTCCATTGAAGCTGCAGATGGAAGGCGGATTAAGGGGGCAGCGCCGGGATGAGCTCGGAGCTTCTTCGACCGATCACTACTATTTCAGCACGAGATCGGTTGTGCTGCTGCTGCTGCTGGTGGCGGCGTCTTTGCTGGTGCTTCCGCTTGTGCTGCCTCCGTTGCCGCCGCCTCCCTCCATGCTGCTGCTTCTTCCCTTGGGGCTGCTGGCCTTGCTGTTGGTCTTAGCTTTCATGCCTACGGACGTGCGGAGCATTGCATCGTCTTACTTGTAGATACATAATTAAGATTTGAGCATAGATTTTGCGAATCAGAATTAATGGATAGATATAATTTATCTTAATGTCTGTCAGAATTTTAATTTCTTTTGTTGGAATAGCTAGATCCACGTTGGGTTCATCCGATTCCCTAAGATATATCTGAGTATTCGATATAGTTTCTGTCAAATGCGTGATAAGAATGATTTATAAAGCAGGAGAAAAACTCTTTTTTATATACACACATACATATTTGATATCTTATCCCACGTTTCGTGTGTGACCGTGTACGACAACCATTGTAGTGATGTCACGTCATTATATTTTATACTTTTTTGTAACGTGCACTTGCCAGCCACGGATCATATCCTTTTTAGTCTCTCATCTCGTCCAATTTCAAAAATCTAAATTTCCCTCTCCCTCTCGTCCTCTCCCTCGCTCTTGCTCCTGCCCCCACCGCTGGTAGATTCTGTCACACTCACTCCTTTCTTCGCTGTCGTCTTCTGCTGTGGAGAGCACTCGTTTCTGCTCGATACCGCACAGTACATGTCGAAGGTTTCCCTCCACTACAAGAAAAATGCTCATAGACATCGGTTTTCCACCGCTGTCTATGAAAAAATCGACCGATGTCTATGAAGCCG
>JBAMIB010326787.1:0-11224 GCA_037177415.1 Kaempferia rotunda | reverse complement strand
GTGAAGAATATACAAGGGAAATGGTTTAAGACGGATGACGCTATGGTAAGTTTCCCTACAAGCTTAATTTATAAATTCTCTTTTTGTTCTAAGATCTCGATAAGGCAAATCAAGTATTGTAATTGTCAGCAGTCGTACACAATATTTTACCATTTTTACAACTGAACGTGGAAACCTAATCACATGTGCAGGTAGAAGCCGTGGACGTTGAACAAGTCTTGTCGAAGAATGCATACATGCTTTTTTATGCAAGGTAAATGTTTAGGTGATCATGTTGTGATTTTCTTGATAATGCAATGTAGTTTTTAAAATATTTTCTCATGATAGATGCTCACCACATTGCCCAAGTTTGGCAAGTAGGACCTTGTCCCTAGACCACGTATTGACTAAGAGAAGCAGGTCACGAGAAGCTCATTCTTCCGGTTATGACAGAGAAATGATCTACAAGAATGCCATGACGAACCAAATCAGGCGGTTGGATACAGAATGTTTCATTTCTCTGCCAGAGATTCATCGAGCAACAGCTCTTCCCTGTTCAGCTGCTCAGATGAGAACTCGTGCTGCACAGAGAGCACTAGGAATTCGATAAGCACTGAAGACTTCGCTGACTACATATTTGGGAACTTGGATCAACAAATTTGGCAGAGTCCGGCAAGATTCTCGAATATCTTGGACGACCAAGGAAACTCTGCTTCTTACTCGACCTACACATCTACAGCTGTGAATTGTAATATAGATAGTGTCATAGCTGATACGATTTGTAATGGCAGCAGAGAGCAGTGCCAAAACGATTTAGCATCTTCGTCTATGTATTCCGATGCAACTAATCATAGGAAACTAACAGAATCTAGTAGAGAGACTGATGGGATTGTCCCAGCTAAACTAAATACCAGTTTATTGAGAAGTAGCTCTACTCCTAGGGGAAGGACATCTGAGTCTTATCGATAAATCGGAGTTGTAAATGTTATGTTATAGTAGGTGCATCAATCTATTATAATTTTGCTAAAGGAAATGAATCTTTCCTGTGAATATGTTGTTCATTAGGCTGTATATCCTGTGAAAATAAAAGGAGATAGTCTGAGATTTTTTATTTATTTCAAGAATTCATAGAGAATGAAACAGTTATTTTAAAAAATCAAATACACCGTCGCAGAGTCTCCTACGCTAGTGTAAACGGCTTGAGCGATTGGCTCACAAGTGGTGAGATCTTAAATATACAATCTGATTAATGTACATGTATTCAACTTTATCTGCCCTGAGGTGAGACGGAATTTCTTAGATAACGGGTCTAAATCTTATCCAGGGTAGGAGTTTGAAAATTTTGTGAAGCTAGGTTTATGTTTCTTGATTTACCTTGATAATTGATAAAAAATTTCTATAAAGCGGTATGTTCAGATTGTCGGGACGATGGAGGCGAGTGAATCGCCTTTTATCACATCATTCCATTTTATAGATAACATGCATATGTATTCCTATGCAACAGTATGTTCAGAACACTTTTTTTTCCCCTCCTTGTAAACACATAACATTTCAGTAACTGTACAAATGGCACAATAGTTTTAAGTTTGATGCAAGAACAATCAAGAGTGTTATTCACAGTTATCGCAAAGCGTCGGATATTCTAGAGAGCCTTCCTGACAAGGTTTGCAGATGCACCAACCCCTTTTACTGCGGCTTTCACGATCGCCCTGTGCCTGTATAGCCTGAGGTTCAATCAAAATGAGAGCCTTTAGTGGATGGATACATAGAAACAGCGAATAGAGAAAGCTAATCGAACCCAGAAAACTATATGCCGCTAAGAAGCCGCATCACTCAGATTGATCACCAGCTATCTTACTGCCAACTAAACATATTGTAGTTTCAATGTTTAGTTAACACAATCGAACACAAAAACATGTTTTCTTTTATTTTTTTTTTTTTAATGGTGAATTTAAATTCTTCAGTCAAGTAAAAGAGACAAACTACCTCAGACGATCTTCTGTTCTGCATTGGCCAATTTCGTATTCCTACAAGTGAATGATGTGCAGAAGAAGAACTACGAGAGGACGATTGAATATTCTATTCGGCCACAGGATAAGTTAGTATTTGGAATTTGTATCTGGCCTCAAGCAGATATGTCTCAATTGATAAACTTGCATTGACATGAATATTTTGAAGTTTTATACGCATACACTTTTCAAAATTGACATCCGTGTTAAGAACATTTACTGCATTGTACATATATATTAATATAAGTGATTTTACTTAAGGTACCAAAGATGTTAATAGAAAACTGTAAACTATATATATATATACACGGAAGACGCCTTCAATCATGAGAGTCGCCCAGGGCGAACATCTAATGGAAGGCACCTTCCGTGCACGGCAGGCGCCTTCAGCCGTGAGAGTCGCCCACGGGTACACAAAAGGCACCTTCAATCGAGAGAGTCGCCCACGGGTGACGCGCATGCGCGTCGCCGAGGATAATACCGCCGTGTGTGTGTATAGTTTTCATGGAATTCCAAATCTTACAATTTAGAATCATTATTGATAGGGGCGAATACATAACTCATGAGGCAACAAAAATCTCGCAAAACAATTGAAGAAATTACAAATTCCTAAAGATACAGCATATACATATAGAAAGTAAAACAAAAAATATTCACTCCAAAAATTTAAAGGTTTGGAATGTGCCAGTTTGCCTGACAATTTAAAGATTATGCAAAACAGCTTATTAAGTTCAATCAAATAAAATTCCTGTTGTAGAAAACGAGTCTCCAAATTGGTACCAAATCAAAATTTAAATATTGAGCTGTGAAACAAAGTTCACATGATAGAGGAAAAATATCTGTCATAATACTAGCTCAAACGGCTATAAAGGAGGTGTTAAATCTACTGCTAAAATCTACCATCATGACTTGTACATAGTCGTTAATTTGATAGTTTTACATGCACAAGTTACATCAACTTATTAAGTTTCCTCAATGGATTTTAAAGACCTCCATTCATGAGAAATGTAAACATTGAAAGTTATCTATGCAGTATATTGTGGCAAAAGGTGATAACCCTCACCTCGGGGGCCCCTCCAAGTCTACCCCAAGCACATTGGAAGGGAGTAAATCACGGAAGTCATTCGGCCAGCCGAATGACCCCCTAGGTGAGGGGGCTTAGCACGGGTAAAACCCACAATTAGAATCCAAGAGCTATAATGGCAACTCCTCACCCGAGTACCAACTCAGCTACGCCCATGAGGGCTGAGTGTATGCAATATATTGCACAATCCATCTATGCAGTATATGAATGATGGCAAGTGTATATTGAATATATCCACTAAATTAATAACTCTGAAAACAAGTTCACTAAACACTTACCCAGCTAAAGCAATTCCCCATGTCGACAAGGTATAGATAATTTTCCCAGCCTCCCAAATGTCTTTCCATTTTCTCCTATCCTTAGTTACACCCATAGCCTTTGTTACAACTGCATAGTTGGAAGTCAGAGTTCATTCAATTAGATTGCTAACTCAAAAGAAAACTGAGATAATTCAATAAAGAAAATCAGCATTCATAGGATTGAATTTAGCAAGTTCAGCAATACCGGATATTTGAAGCCTAATGTATACACAGATGTGCCTTGATTTCATCACTATTTATAGGTACAGGAAGAGAGGTTGGATATATCCAACATATATGTCTAACAAATCCAGTTAAAACTTTTATGTTGTTCCTATGTCTTCCCCGGGAAGAGAGGTTATATACACCCAACATATATGTCTAATGAATCCAATTAAAGCTTGTGTTCTAATGACACTTACCTTCGTGTGGGCAAAACTATATTTGACAAAGCAAGTAGTCTAACTTAATTGGATAAGATGCTCTTTGGATTATAGATTGTGGCAAGATTTAAACACAGGATAAACTTTGCTAATGTTATGTTTGATTAAATAACCACCTCATCTATACATAAAAAACCCATGGAAATCTAGTGCCACAGAAAAATCCAACTCCAATTTTGGTGAATGCGTGTCCAAAGGGTCACCTCAATCTTCAGAATGCAACATGCGCAAGATATATGGTTCAAATGAATAACAAACAACACATTACAAGATACAATGATGAAGGAAACAAAACAAATCTAGTGCTGAAAACCAAGAATAATACTAGAATAAAATCAATATGCAATCCACAATGAGAAGTCAAATTAAACAATGTAAGGCAAGAAAAGAAACTAAGAACAAGAAAGTATCATATTATGTGCTCCAATGATTTTCTTAGTAGGAAATAATTAAATCATTATAGCAGCAGTAAATGAGGCTTTATTCACCAAATTATAAAACAGACGAGAGATAAGTGGGGTTACAAAATTTATCAAGGGGTCACCATTAGTGACACATTTAATCCTACTGGTACCACCATAGTTTAGAAGGTTTACATATTGTCATACCTTTTTGCAACTCCTCTGGCGTTAATATCTGCAAATAAAGAAGAGAAATATTAAAACATGAAAAAGGCACATCAATCAAAAGTGATCTATAGCTATCAAAAGAATACTTTTGAGTTAGGGTGTTCTATGATGCATCTAGCGATATAGTTTGATATGCCATCAACCACATTTTCCTCGTTGATGATAACATAATTTTCATGGTCGATCCCGCTGATTTCTTCCAAACAATCAGGAGTAATTTCATGGACTACCCAAACCCACCAGCTGGGTTCTGCATCACCGACCTTGATTGCAACTTCGGTACCACTTTGATGTGCATCTGATTCAAAGGCCACAAATTGAGGATTCAAAAATTGGTAAAGAAGATTTGTATGCTCAGATTAAAAACAATTGTAAGTCTATGTGATTGAGGAAAAACCTATATCATTGGTAATTGGCACTCCAGAATTTTCTATACATTTTGACCCTTCATGAAGTGATTCAAGGTTTTCTAGGAAGTTTGAGTTCTCGACAGCGGCTAAAAGACGTGAATGAAGCTGCAAAATTCCACAGAATTGTTAGGAAATTCTGAATGCTAGCCAAGCCATCCATAGAGGGGTTTTCATCTCAATTTCTTCAATAAAATCTATATCTGATGAGGTACTTATTAAATAATTACTTTCCGGTAGACTGATAATCTCATTATTTCCAGTTCTCTAATTTAAACTATAAACATGTAAATAAAATATGAAAACAAAAAAAAACTGCTACTTTCACATATTTTTCATGATCTGTGGATAAGGATCTGTAACTGGAAAAGATAAGCAATGCACACAGATATATATATTTGGTATCACCTCTGTGCATCATCAAATTCTACAAGATTGAAAACAAAGAACCTTAATCAATTTCAATAGAATTCGCTTCATCCAAAAACATGACGGTATCAAAATGTCAGCATAACATACATTAGATCTTCTATATGCCTCAATACTAGTTTTTTTTTATCTGACAGAAAATCTAGCGCAGGTGTCCTAGTGAGATAAAACATCAATTAGAACATTTTCCTAACAAAATTAATCGTGAAGTAATTCCTAGGCTCTAATTCCCAATCCAACCTCCAATTGAGCTAACCTCGGAACAACAATCGAAGACAAACAAACCTATCCCCTCGAACTATCTATAACAGCAACAAACATTCCATCTTTATGAATTCTCAAAGTAGATCAACAAGAGCTCACATCAGAAGGACAATCCAGGGAGACTTCCGGCGAATTATAGATGGTCTGCAACAGGGCGAGATTATCGGAGAGTATGGTTCTGAGCCGAAGGTTCTCGTCCCGGAGCCGCGCTGCTTCATGATCGTCATGAATACGGACGCCGCGCTCGCGGCGGTGCTCGAGGGCGTGCCATGCCATGTCCGCCATCTCGAGCATCGATCCTACCACCTCGACCGAAATCCCATGTCCATGCCTCACCATTTTCCTCACCCTCTTATGCCTCCGACGAGTCGAAACAATTACGAATAGAAAAAGGAGGAAATTGGAGAAAAGGGGGAAAGAGAAGAATCCCTAGCCCTACTTGAGCAATCGGCGCCTCGAGCAGGACGCAAACGGGGATGAGAATAAAAAGTGTTTGAAGAGCGTAGTAAAGGACTAAATTGTAATTTTTAATTAATTTGATTGAAAAAGAAAAAAAGAATTATTAATATTATAATATCCCCCTTAATACTAATGAAAAACTGTAAAGATATTATAATAGTAATATTGTATCACTTAAGAGCTAAACTGTCAAACTGAGAAGGAGATGAAAGGATTTTTAAGGGAGATTTTCAGATTCAGAAATAGATAAATCCATTCATGCTCTCGGCTTCCTCTCGTTTTCTCAAAATCCCAATCCGTGCTTTCTCTTCTCCATCTCAACCCACATCGCCGCCTCCCATCGCAACCAGTCCAGTCCGTTCAGTCGATGGTGGATGATAAAATTTTTACATGTTTTTTAAATTCGTGAATTAAACGTATTGTGATATGATGATAAACGCCACTTGTACGATAAAATGAAGAAAATTATCAGTACAAAATATATTCAATCCACTAGATCTTTCGAGGATGAAAATAATAAATAAAGATAGAAACAAAAGATATGAAATTCGACCTCAACCTTACAATTGCCATCCAAACCATTTACATCCCTAGTTCGATGAAGGTGTCCCCGTATATTGTGTGAAAGTTTAACACCAATGCTGTTAATTGAGATCATTTTAATACTGTTAAAAGATAATAACCTACAGAAACAGCAGACCAGTGCTGGTTTATTGTCTTTCAATGGAATGCCCAAAACAAAAACAACAAAAGAAAGTACAACGCAGGAAATGCAATTATAAATAAAAGAAATTAAGTCTAAATTAGTACGATTTTATTCAACTATAATGCTCCCACGTAACAACAGCTGAAAATGAGACTAGTCTACGTCGGAGAAAACTGAAGCACCTCTACAAGCACAACTATGGCGCTGTCGATCACCATCTGTGAATCCATTTTTGAGTATTTCATGTGCTTTTATGTCCTGACCACCAGCACAGTGCTCCTGCAAGGTGCCCAGCTAGATCCTGTATCACTCATCGCCCTGACTACCAAAATTTGAAGTACTAAAATTGCTGGCATCTCATTTGATCAAACATCTAGGGAAATACGTTCTTTAGTCTGCTGACAGCATTTGTTGCTGTTTTGTTTGTAGGTTCCAGGACAAGAGCATACTTGAAATCTGCATATTTGAGAGATGAAATCATAAATTAGAAATGGTTGTTATAGATTTATATTTAAGTATCTTTGTATGCATCAGTGCAATATTCATGATAGAACATGTGTGGGATAGCTTGAATATATGTATATATAGTGATGGTTTAATTAAGGATTAAGATCCTATAATCATGTTATATATAATAGTGAAAGAGAGAGACCTTCAATTGCTTCTTTATAGTAGCCCAACATCTCTCTGGCAGTTCCCCTTCGAAGAAATGCTTTAACATTCTAGCAAAATAACAAAATCGATGCAGAGTGCATGAGATAATTATTCAAGTGCTCTCAAATATGCGAATACTGATGGATTTCAATGGAAATATTTCAAGCAGGGAATATGATTGGGAAAAAAAAAATTAAGCCAGAGAAACTTCTGTAAGAGAATATTAGCATTTCAGCCTGCCAGTAGATTCTACATAAAATTATAATTAATGCAATAAAAGTTATCCAAGAAAATAAAATTTTACTAGCGACCAACCCTTCTACAGAGTTGAATCATATAATAAGATTCATGTAGCTCATCCCAATAGTCAAACTTGGGAGGAACAGCTTGATGATGATGAACAACAGACCAACTAGTAATTAAAGGATTCCATTGCTATACATAGAGAAACAAGTGCTTTGCTAATGTAGTAATGTAGACTGAAGCCCATCCTGTCCAACCTGATCGGTCCACCCAGCCTGCCCAACCCAGTCAGAATATCTACTTGGAAAATTAAATAGAGTAGAGATAGGTACCCTTTGAAGAATGGAACAAAATAAGAATAGGCATTCCTTGAAATAGTGAGGGCATAACTAAAAAGGATGATTGAGGAATAACAACTCCAAGGGAATTAGTTGACATTCTGTGTTCATCTTTACATAGAATAAATTCTAAGGTAATTCATGGGAAACCCAATAGTAATTCCTATAAGCCAAGGACTCCATAAGCAATGCATTTCAAATTTTAGGTGATTGACAATCTTTAAGAAAATATAAACCATAACGCTGTGTATAATATCATAATTTAAAGCTTGAGTTTTACCATGAGTCTACCCAAGATATATGACAACAAAAATACTTGTACAGAATCAGAATGAATGCAGATGCCAAATGTACATCTATTAAAAGTCATGACGACTTTATGCCAAAAACAGAATGATATTCAGGGGAAAGGGGGGATTAGACTCGTTCTAAGCTTCCATATCTAAAACAAAAATAGCTGTAATCTCACCAAAAGAAAAAAAGGCATACCTTTTTGTCAAGGTTGATAGCGTCAGTGCAATCCGCTTCAGCTTGAAGGTAACTAAATGGAAAAACAGAAAATTAAAGATTATTTGATATGCATTGAAGTACATTGATGAACATCATAGAACAAGATAATAACGGCAACATGTACCTTCCCATTTCAAGATATGCAGCAGCTCGGTTACTATAATATGTTGCATTTTTTTCATTAAGTTTGATTGCATCTGTGTATAGATTTATAGCTTTTTGCCACTGTTTGTCTTTGTAAGCAGCATTACCCTACAATACAAAAAAGAGACAAAAATTAAATACTATCCATAAAGATAAACATAGTAGAAATATCAAACCAAAGTTAGTGGTATCGACCAAACAATACATCATTTGAAACAATTCACGTAAACAATAACTAGAGGTCAATCCATGAAGAACAATCAGCATAAAAGTAAATGCTGACAGTATTAAGATTAAAAAAAAAAGACTGTGCACACAGCCTGAATATTAGATATAAATCTACAAAACCAAGCATATGAAATAAAGAGATATGTAACTGACTTTTTCTTTTGCAATTTCAGCAGATTCTTCCTTGCTAATGCTACTTTTTGAAAAGTTGGACTTGGATGCTATGTTAGCTTCTTCCTGAAGAGTAGCGTGCATGGACTTGACAGTATCTAGCAAGAGAGAGTCTGCCCCATGCCTGGCAATGAAAGAAAGGGAGAACGGAGATTTTTCATGTATTCCTATGGGTATGGTGACCTGTAGTATTAGCACATAAACCAATTATTGTTAGCATGATAAAATAATTGGAGATATCACGAGTCATGCAGGTACATATCCACCAACACAAATTCAGTGACCTTCCATTTAAAAGTATTGTACCTGACAACAACCTGACATGCTAGCAACAGAAGACAGACAAAATGTATGAGAAAGATATTCTTCAGATAATATTTGCTTTGCCTTTAGCTTTGGAGGAAGTCCTAACACTGTAGGGATGACAAGTATTCCATCATCCTGTTTGCAGAGCAAGTAACTCAGTAAAAAACTAGCATAATGACATATTAACACCATAGTTACATAGAGCACTAATGTGTATGTCTAATTTATGACTACAATAACAACAGAACTTTAATTTGCCAATATCTACAATCAGCATCATCAAGCCATGTTTGCACCAACTTTAGGAATTAGCTACATGAATCTTGCCACTCCACCAAATTCTATAAAGCTATATCAATAATAATACTCAAATCAACTAAATCGTGTTACATTTACTAATATTCTCTCTGATCTACCTCTACAACTTTACCTTTCATTCTAATAAATAAAATATATTGATTGCTTTTGAATATGTCCATACCATCTCAACAATTCTCACATTTATGATCTACTAAAGCTATACTAAATTGCTCTCAAATCCTCATATCCATCTTAGTTTTTTTATTTCTATTACATTAATTCTTTGTATGTGTTGCTTACTAGTAGAAAAACACCTTCATTCATAAAGTACAGAGAATCATAACACAGTCTGAAAAAAAAAAAATCTTTTAGCTCAAGAGATACATGAGAATCAAGCAAGACTCCAGAAGCTTTTCATTGTCTTGACCACTCATTATATCCTATTAATGATAACATCATCGATATCCTCTTCTTGTTGAACAATAGAGCTAAGATAACTAAAAATCATAGGAATAATATTTGCAATGCACATGTTCATTGAAACAATATCCATAGTTTCACCAATTGTAGAAAGATATTGCTCTCAAATAATCTATGCATATCTATATTGTAATAGAAGATTTTTCCAGCAGTGTCATTCTTTGAAAAACATCTTATTATTTCATTTCTTCACCGTTTCCGCTTAACTCCACACCACTTCCACTAGCAGCTCCATTCACCTCTCCACTGAATTCATCCACTATACACTACACATATATCACCAACTCGGCTAGATACTTGCATACGATTCTCAGCCACTACAACTGACTTCATATGTATCCTATTACCAATTTAGTTTCTTTCATCACTTTTATTGTCTTTTGTCATTTTATAAGATTCCAAATCACACCATGAAGCCCTTGGAGATCCTTATTAAAAACAAGTCGTGGCATCAATGTTTGTTCTTCTTTCATAATAGACATGAATGATATCTTGTTCCTCCTTGTGGTGCCCAAGTGTTTCTTGTCATTGGGTGTTTATAGTTACGTATCTGCTAAAGCGTTTAAAGATACACGACAAAAACTGCAAAGGATAGACTCAGACCAACAGTGGATTACTCCAAGGCATTCCCCTCTATTACACATCTGTTTTCCGAGTCGGGAGATATTAAAATGAATCTTGCAAATCTTTCATGTGTGGAGGCCTTTCTTAAGAAATTTGAGACTCTCAAGTTTTGATATCCAACAGACTCTATGAAACTTAAGATGCCTAGCGCCTGTAACGCAGCAAAGAGTGAAAAAGCAGAAGATCCAATGAGAAAGTTCCACTGATTGTGCCAAAAAGTAAATAAAACAATACCATAATGTGTCCTTCAATTTATTGATAACAAGAAATCATTCTCTGAGAATTCGTAACAAATGCATCTATTGTAAAGAAGCAAAACACAGTATGACAAATGAACCCAAAGCATAGCACTCATGGTGAAAACTTTTATCAGGAAAACATATTAGTGCCATTATAATATCACAAATGCACCCAAGCAGTAGCACTCATGTCGAAAAGTTTTCCAGGAAAACATATAAATTGTTGGATACAATCGGTTTTTAATGTGTTGTGTCAAACATGAGTTAAGTTAGGATTCA
>JBAMIB010326786.1:0-21865 GCA_037177415.1 Kaempferia rotunda | reverse complement strand
TCTTACCAATTAGTGGTGAACATTCAGTTAATTCGGTAGTAAATTAACTGAATTAACCGAAAACCGATTTAATATTAGTTAACCGAATTGAATTAAAGTTTATACAAAATTAATACAGCATTAACCGAATTAACTAAATTAATATTAAATTTTTTTAAAACCCAATAAAATAAAATTATACCAGATTAATTTTGAATAAATCAAATAAACGAAACAAACCGAATGCTCACCCTTATTACCAATAGGTCTTGCTTTAGGGACTTCTTGTGCTAGGAGAGATTGTTTTTGGGGCTTTCTTATTTACTACTAAGTCAGTCTTGACCAATTAAAATTTCTCATGCCAAGAGACCGTATCTTCAAAATTTCATCATCGGCGTAGAGGCATAGTCTTCTACTTTCTTAGCCTTATGTCTATCTTGAATAACTCAAGCTCTTGGTATCCTCTCTTTATTTAAGTTATTCATTTCGTTGTATTTGAGAGGAGCCCAAAGTTGAGAGTATAATGTTTGTCCCAATAAACTTTGTGCGAGTGAGGTAATAAATGTGTCATAGGCTATGAATTAGAACTGAGGTCTCCAAATTACATTACATCTGCATGTTAGCATGTTGTGTTGTCTATTTTCTAGTTTTACTGCACACTCATCTACTTGACACGAACATACTCACGCATCCAGATAACTTATGTTTGAATTGTTCTATTTTAGATGAGAAATTATGAAAAATATATAATAGCCCTAACATAAAAATATCATTTTAAAAAAATATATAAAAAGAGAAATACCTTTCTTAAAATATTTAAGGATATAAAATTATCAGATGATAATTCGAATTTCAATCATAAGTTGTACGGTTCGGTGAATTAAGAGAAAGTCGGTCTGAACCTCTGAATTATATATATTCTGAGAATTTTAGGGCTATAAAGAACGAATGACGAATAATAACGTCATCGATTTTGTTCACCATCGGCTTTCACCAGCGCAAGCAATGTTCAGCGTCCGAATCCACTCTCTCGACGACCCCGGCTGTGCGCCTCTTCGATCTTCGTCCGATCTCATCGATGGCTGCGTCGGCGATCCCCAAGAAGCCGCCGGTACCAGTTGGAGCTCTAAGCCAAACCCTAAGGTCCAGCTCCTCCGCGGCATCGTTCATCTCTACCGCACCCTCTCGCCACCACTTTCAACCTCTTCTTCTTCCTCCTCGACGACCCCCCAAGTTTCTTCCGACTCCACCATCCCGGTACGTTTCTCTCTCATTCGCACCATTTGTCTCTCTTTCGCACCATTTCTCTCTCTCTCCCACCATCTCTCTCGGGTTCTCTCTCTAAGCCTGCTTACTTCTATGATTCCATCTCTCTCGTAGCCCGTACGAGGCACACTTATCTTGATTCTTGCCGTGCCATCTCACGTTTCCCTGGAGGATCTCTTTCAATTTTGCGGCTCCATTGATCGGTCCTCTATCATCCAAGTCATTAGGTACTCAATTGAAGTTGAAGTGAATGAAGAAGAGTTGGGAGGATTCGAACTTCTTTGCTTCTCTTCATCGAAAATTTAGGTTTTTGATATAGTGGCTTTGCAGGAACGATGCATTTGAAGATAGATACAGTGTGCTCGTGAAGTTTGATGATCAAAATAGCACAGATCAATTTTATCTTGACGCTAATGGATGGCGTTTTTCTGCAGAGGTGAAGTTGTATCTTAAACTTAGCTACTTATGTAAGTTTCACTGCTTTTGGTACCGTAAACATCTGATTCTTGTTGGCATTGTAGGGAGAGGTTTGCCACCTTCTGTTTATAAATTCCGTAGAGTTCACTGATCACACAAAGATAGCAGGAACTCCACCAAGTGGATCAACAGAGTTGCCTACATGCCCTGTTTGTATAGGTGATATTTTGGTTTTAGAGTGCTTCGGTTTATTCACTTTAATATACCGCACTATTCGAATTTTTCTAGTTCATGGTCATCTTTCTTTTGAAAAAGAATTGGAAATTCTCCTCCACAATAAGTTCATAGATTCAATTTTGTTTTTGTTAATCTTTAGTTTAAGTTAGTCTTTGTTGGTTCCTTAACCTCATGGACAATTACTGGATGACAATTTGAAACTCTGAAAATCAATTATGTACAAACTTTTTATTTTAGAAATTATTATGAAAGAACAAGTAACTGATTTTATTTGTCAATATTATTTCATATAAAATTTTAAGAGAAAAGATCAAATTGGCATCCCAAATTAAACAAATCATCAAAAGAGAACCTTTTTTTTTCAAATAAAGTCAAAAGGGCGCCCCACCAAAGTGATAGATATATTGACTAGCCAATTTTAACGATTATTATACTAGATTATGTATCCTGAAGTTGAAGTTACCTACTAACTTATGTTTTTCTAGTTTTGATTTTATTTTTTGATTTTGCATATTTTTTCTAGAGAGATTGGACCAAGACATCAGTGGAATTATTGCAACAACTTGTGACCACTCTTTTCAATGCTCTTGCATTTCAAAGTGGGTTAATTCCTCATGTTCAGTAAGTTCTTCCTGCATACTAATCGGTCTTCAGTAATTAGTTCTTTGAATAAAAATCTCAGTAATGAGTTGGTATGAGCTTTATCTTTATTTCTACTAATTATTAGGTTGCCCATATTCTTGTAATTTCTTTGGTATTACAATTAGTTTTTCCTCCATAGGAAAATGTGTACTAGTCCTTATGGCCAAGCTGAAATTTTATTAATTTTGAGTACAGATTTTGTTTTATTGGAAGTATGTGTAGAATTGCTGCAACATGATTATTGCATGATGAACAATTGAGTTATGTTGCATTTGACTTATCACTTTCCTATGATACTCACTATTTAGCACTAGTTTATCAGATCAAATCTTATAGTCTTGTACAAGTTAAGGTACAGAGATATACTTATATACGTTTACATCTTCAGTTTTTTACAAATATACTCAGCTTCAAAGGGAATTCAGTAAATAAATTATTTAAAGCTTTAGTTCACAATCACTAACAATGAGACAAAATTTTTTATAATGAGCTAATCACTGAATCAACACATATTCACCTATATAATGCAATTATTCAATGACTCACAGCTAGGGATGAATCAGGCACAAGGGGAGTTAATAGTGACCATGATGACTTGAGGTTCTAGAGGGGACATATCTAGTGTTCTGATATCTAGTACATTATAAAGACCAATAACACAAAGGTTGATGCTTGCTTAAAAATCGATACAATAACATCTAGAGAAAGTATTTGTAGAGGATGCTCTAGTTCAGAGTACTAAGTTGAAAGTATGTAGGAGTGCATATACTAGATGTAAGAGATTTGTGGCTGTTTGTAGCACAGGAAGTTGGCTAAAGGAAAAGGGCCAAACTTATTGCAAAACTATATAAATCTCATATATATACATTGATTTATGGAATTATATATAAAAGCCATTTCCCGCCTTAGCTGATGTGTTTCATTCAGAAGAGAGTCTTTTAGTGTGGGGTAAAGTTCACGAAGACATATATGGTAAAAAACTGTCGATGTACTTTGGTTTTTCCTTAATGATCAAAGTGGATACTACTGTTTAGACTAAGAAAGAGAGCGACTGACTTTTACACCATCTAACAGAAGAAATTTTGAGCGTACTTTGGTTTTATTGGACTACCTTAAGGTCCATGATTGGGGAATTGCCATTCAACTTGGTTTTTGAATCATAAGTAGTCATTCAAATTAAAGTAGTAGCCTCATCTCATAAAATGGTGAATTTTTTGCACAATAAGAGATAGATTACAGATTATGAGTGAATTTGGATCTCTTTAAGTTAGATTGTGATCACATTTAGTGTTGTTGTTGTATAATGGAAATATAAGCTTGGTTGATGTCCGTCCCAAGTCCGAATGAAAAAGGTTGAGAGTTGTATTAGGTTATCAACCAACGCCAAACACAGGTGAATGTTTTATGAGTGGATCCATCAAACTATTGTGCTTATGCTAGGCTATTTCCCTAAAGGACTGCGTTGTAGGGTTCTATTGTAACGTCTCAGAAAGGACCACTACATCTTCATTAGAACTTGAATATAGTGTTAAATATTCAAGAGTTTTCACATAATAGGTTGGATAAGAATAAACATTATAGGAATATCGATTGTCTTAGATTTGAAACAAGGAACGTATGAACACTTAGTAAATACGATGATTAGGAGAATAATTAATATTTTATATTTTCAAGAGATAAAATGTGTAGGAGAGAAGGCAAAGATATTGGAAAACTCGAGTT
Organism: Kaempferia rotunda; assembly: GCA_037177415.1. Classification (NCBI taxonomy): domain Eukaryota; kingdom Viridiplantae; phylum Streptophyta; class Magnoliopsida; order Zingiberales; family Zingiberaceae; genus Kaempferia; species Kaempferia rotunda. The sequence goes on along the minus strand of JBAMIB010326786.1, from coordinate 17,602 downwards.
TAAAGTTATGATATACAAGGAGTAAAACAAAAAATACTATGTATTATTATAGATAAGTTCGTTAAAAGATGAAGTAGTAATAGTTAGAAAGGAATAAGATTATAAATCTCAAGATAGTGGTGACAAAAAAAAACTATTAATGTAATTATTATATATGTGCCTAAAATAGGATTAGATAAAGGCATAAAATATAAATTTTGGAAAGACCTAGATGAGGTAGTAAAAAAAATTTGTTATACTAAATGATTTTAATAGGAGAAGATCTAAATTGTCATATAGGAGTAAAAAATAAGGAATGATAGGGTGCATGAGGGTTATGATTTTAGAACAAGAAATGAAGGAGGAGATACTATATTTGATTTTAAAATAGCATATGAACTTACAATTGCTAATATGTCTTTCAAGAAAAGAGAAGAACACTTGTTACGTTCAAAAGTGGGAACAAAAAATCGCAAATTGACTTTCTGGTTAAGAAGAAGTGTAGAAAAATTTGTAAAGATTGCAGACCATCTTTGGAAACTTAACCATCCATGGTTAGTAGTATTTGATATGCGCCTCAAGTATAGTATCAATAAAAGAAAAACATGCATAACTTGTAAAATCAAGTGGTAAAAGTTAAAGGATGGAAAACAAAGCATATTTAAAGAGTGGGTAGGAGTACAACTATTAAGAGAAATATATAACGACTTAAATATAACATCGGATAAGATGATATTAAAGTTGAAAATGGTATCCAAGAGCGTATTTTGTAAGTCAAAAGGACGTGCATCACTTAGTAAATAATCTTTGTGGTGGAACAAGAAAATACAGAAGAAAGTGAAGGTAAAACGAACAGTTTATAAGTTATTATACATTTGTAAGAACGATGAAAATTTTAAAAAGTATGTAGTAGCAAAAAAAAATGGTGGATGAAGCAAAGAATGAAATTTTTGAATATTTATATTGACAATTGGATACAAAAGGAGAAAAAAATATTTATAGAATAGCTAAAATGAGAGAGTGGAAGACAAGAGATATTATCAAATAAGATGCATTAAAGAAAAATGCAATAGGGCACTACTGAAAAGATGATGAAATAAAAGAGCGATGGAATATATATTTTCATTAACTTTTTAATGAACGTTTAAATGATCAACTTAACTTAGGTAATTTAAGTAGACCATAGGAATATAGACATTTAATTTTTTATCATAGAATTAAAACTTCAGAAGTAGAATATACTATAAAAGTATAAATGGGATGCAAAATAGAAAAAATAGTTGAACAGTTGATATTCTGATAGAGGCATGAAAGTGCCTAAAAAGCTAAGATATTGCATGCCTTATAAAATTATTCAACTTGATATTGAAAATAAAAAACTGCCTTATCAATAGATGATAAGTACTCTAGCCCCTATATAAAAATAAAGATGTACTAAATTGTGTGAATCATAGGGGTATTAAGTTAATGAGTCATACCATAAAACTTTAGGAAAGAATAATAGAAAAAAGACTAAGGAAAGAAGCCGTGGTGATTGAAAAATAATTTGGATTTATGTTTAGAAGGTAGACAATAGAAGTTATACATCTTGTTAGGCAACTAATTGAAAAGTATCAAAAACAAAACAAGATTTATGTATAATATTCGTCGACCTAGAAAAAGTATATGATAGAGTCCCGAAAAAAGGTGTTAGTGAAGCGTATAGTAAATAATTATGACGAATTAATAAAAGTGTTTCTTGTAAAGGTAGGGTTGCATCACTTATCAACTTTAAATATCTATGTTTTTACACTAATCATGGATGAACTCACTGGACACATCCAAGACATATTACTATGATGCATGTTGTTTATAGATGGAACATCTGAAAGAGTAAATGCTAAATTTGAATCAATAGGAAACACAGGAAGTGAAAGGTTTTAGGCTTGGTAAAGATATGATATTTGAAATTTAAGTTTAGCAATATTAGACGTAATAAGATAATTGTTAAGATAGAAGATGATGAACTATCTATAAGTGAGAGTTTTAATTATTTAGGATCACCTGTGCAACAAAATGGAGGGGTTGAGAGATATCTTACATAGAAAATAAGTAAAATCGTTAAAATAGAGGAGAGCATAAGATGTTCTTAATGATCATAAAATATCTCTAAAACTTAAAGGGTGAATCATTTGTGCAACATAATGGAGGGGTTGAGAGATGTCCTACATAAAGTACAAGCAGGATGGTTAAAATGGAGGAAAGTGTTAGGCAGTATTTGTGATCATAAAGTACTTATAAAACTTAAAGAATTACAAAACAACAATTATACCTGCTATGATATATGAAGTTGAATGTTGTGCGCACATGAGAAGAAGATAAGAGTCATATAAATGAGAATGTTAAGGTGGATGTGTAGATATAGGAGGGTGGATAAAATGAGAAATGAGAAAATTAGAGAGAAAGTCATGCTTGCACCCATTGAGGAAAATTTTCGAGAGACCTATTTAAGATGATACGGATATGTACTTACATAATCAATAAATGCTCCATTTGGTAACGTGAAATTATGACAAATACACACATTAATTGAGGAAGAGGAAGACCAAAGAAGGCATGATTAGCAACTATAAAACATGCTAAAATTTATTTGAATATAGATAATGATTTAGTAAGAGATTGAGCTCAATGATATAGAAGGATCCATATAGTCGATCTCACCCAGTAGGATAAAGTTTGATTGTTGTTTTAGACTTTGGCATATCAAAATTGAATGTTTCAGGTACAACATTCGGCACAAAGAAGAATGTAGGCAAGTCGAATACAGAATAGGAGAACATGACGCATTGACGCGTAACTAGGAGGGTCTATATCTTTGAGAGTGGAGGTTCAGCTAGAAAACTTCAAGCTAGTAGAATGGCAGGAAAGGAAAATTTTTTCAATTTGAGAAAGTTGTTCATGAGGATTAATTTGACATTAGGGCCTAGGTTGAGATTGTTGCTTTTATGGTAGTTTTATGTTCCAATTTTAAAATGTAACCTTTGTATAGGATAAAAGTAATGAACATTTTGCATATGAGTTGGATCTCTTTGGGTTAGATTAGGATCACACTTGGTGTTGTTGCCGTATAATGCAATATAAGAAAGTTGTGGCAAGGGTTTATAATGAAGAGGTTAGGAAAACGGTGTTGCAGGTCAACACTGATTTATATACACTTTTGCTTATGTTGAATGAGACATTGGCACATCAAAATTGAATGTTTTAGGTAGAACATTCGGCACAAAGAAGAATGTAGCCAAGTCGGTTACGAAATAGGGGAAGATGACGCTTAACTAGGATGGTCCAAATCTTTGAGACTGGAGGTTCAACTAGGAACCTTCAAGCTAGTAAAATAGAAGGAAAGGAGATCCTCAAAAATCTTGCCAATGAGGAAGTTCTTCATTTAGGGTCAATTTGACATTTGGCCCTAAGATGGGATTTCTACTTTTATAGTAGCTTTCTTTTCTAATTTTAAAATGTAACCTTTGTATAAGCTAAATGTAATGGAAATTTTGCATATGAAGAAATACGTTCAGTTAAAATATCATGAGGTGGCTTAAGTTTCTTTTATTATTAATGATCGATAAATAGAAAGTTTGAGTAGTTGAGATGCTTCATGCATCAAGAGTTCTGATCAAGCTAACTAAGAGGTGAGCTAACCTAGGGTGAACTCACAGATAAAGTTGAATTTAGGCTGCGAAATGCTAAAGTTATAACCACCAAAGAGGCACTTTGAGAAAAGGACCTCAATCCTTAGAGTTGGAAAGAAGCCCAAGATCAAAGAGGCATTCTACAGGAAAAGATACAAATCCTCTAGTCGAAATAAAAAAATCTAAAGAGGTGTATTGAAAGAAAAAGATATCAACCTTCATAAGATTAAAAGTTTTAAGAAATGCTTTGGAAAAAAATGACATAAATGCTCAGATTTAAAGTGAAACCAAATTTCCAAAGAGGTGCCTAAAAAGAAAATAACATAAGTTTTTTATATCTAGGAAGACCAAGTGTCTCCAAAGGCATCTTAAGAAATTGCGCATAAGTTCTCAGACCCCTAATCAAGCAAACACACAGTATTACCAACTAGGGTGAGTGACGAGTCAGAGTAACTGGGCACATGAGCAAGTAGAGAGAACTGTTGCAACAGGAAACAAATTGATTCTTTGATGATTATGTGACACGTGGAAATGTGCCAAAGTGAGTCCTTAGAACCTACAAAACGAGGGGAATTTCAACCATCAAGAATTCTGGGATTATGTGACGGACAATAAAGTTTTCTCTAACTTGGACATCCTATGATCTCACTTCCACCATTTTCCTGACATTTCCTCATCCCGATGGTAACCCCTCAACCTCCTCAACTCATATCCCTAGATAGAGTAACTCAACCCTTTACCCAAATTCCTCAACTATAACTAGTAAACCCAGTTTTGACTGAACCACTTGCGGTTTGGGTGAATTGAACCCAACCTCATTAGCCTCAGCTCAACTTAGGCTAGTTTTGGTAAATATGGCTCTACCTAACCACAATTGGATCGATCTCTGTCCAACTTAAATTCCTCTAACTCTATCCCGAATCGCAGTCAGAGTTATGATTTACACTGCTAACAAACTTTTATAATCTGTTATAATACCATGATTAGAGCAGATTTGATAGTTAGATTCATATAAGTTAAAGTATAGGGATATAAGTTTGTGACTTCTATCTTCAGAAACTGTTGCTAGGACGTTTACACTTCTATCTTAGTGATATTATTACAATTTTAGTGGATAATAAGTTATAGACCAATCAACAATTTAATTTCCATGTTCACATGTCTAAATGAAGTTTTTTCTCTTGTTTTTAGCGTATTTTCTTTGGCCAACCTTTTAGAGTACACACCTCCTAGGTGTAAGAGGGTTAAGTTGTGTAAACATGTATTCTACGAGAGGAAGCGTTCAGATTGTGAAAGTGATAATCATAAAGCATGATGAAGTTTGAAGCTTCAGTTTCTAAGCATGTCCAAGTTCTTGGAACCTCATTCTTATGGTGGTAAAGGCATGCTAAATGCAGAGGCCGATTCAGATTGGCAGCCATGACAAGGTATTAAAACATATCAATTAGATTGACTAAATTTAGATTAGTACTCTATTAGGATAAATTTCATTTGATAAATTTTAAAAAACAATACTAAAATTTTGAACAAAAATAATCAAAGGACTAAAAAAATTTAGAATATTACTAGTCACTTTGGCGGTTTCTAGTTGGTCAATGTGCAGAAAAAAAATCATTGGGTGATGCTCAGAACTTAGTCTTCATATGCGCTTGCAATCACATTTTCATGTTTCTTTTAATTAATCACCTAAACCCAGTAATTGTTATTTCTTTTGGCATCATCAATCCTTAACTTTTATTGATTCTCTTTTGGCGTTCTTTCATCATCTTTCTTGTGATAAGATACAAGAATCCTAGTTTATCTTTCTTTTGCAAAGCATTGAAGTTTATCTCCATCTTCACAATTCTATGATAATTGTGATATCTTCGGTTTAAAGGGGAAACAAAACTTATTGTAGGATTGAAGAAAGTGCTAGAGGGGAGTGAATACCGCTCTTGGTTTTTTTACATTTTTCATAAAACTCGAGAGTACGCAACGGAAAGTAAAGAAAATAAAACAATGCTAACACGGTTTGTTTTATTTGGTTTGGAGCCTTTGACGACTCATATTCCAAGGCCCGCGATCGTTGATCGCTTTTGTTGGACAATTCACTATCAATTTGAATAATACAAAGCTTGAATGTGAAGCGACAACTTTTGCTTAAATAAATTATACCAACGTTAGATGATCCAGAGTAAGGCGTAGTTGTCGGAGCAGCGTTGTAGCGTCGTAGCCGAAGTTCGGAGCAGCGCGAAGATCGTTTGAACGTTGGAATTCGTTAGCAATGAGTATTCAACTACTACTCGAGACCTTTTATAGGTTGATTCAGGCGCCTCTATGCCTTTGAGGCATCTCAATCAAAGCTGATTTGATTCGAGCTCGTCGTGCCTTATCCTCCTCGTCCAGGTGTCTCAATCCCTTTGAGGTGCCTCGGTTGCTGACGTGGTGAGCGCTGAGTGAAGTTCTCCAGATTGATTCTATCCTGGCCCAGGCACTCAATTCCTTTAAAGCGCCTGGATCTGACGTGCGCTGACCAACTAGAAGCTGCCACCTCATCCTGCTGCGTGCACCGAGGTGATAGAGGTATCTAAATCGTGATTGTATAGGCTTGAAGCTTATGGATCCTTCCAGGTGCCTGCATCAGCTTTTTCTAAGAGTATTCTGCATCATAGAGTTAGCACAAAACAAATAATATATTATTAAACAATATTATTTGAAGTCTCGGGCTGTCCGGGCCTGACTTTTGAATTTCCTATGAAATTCTTGGTCAGACCGACGCCTACTGTTCTCTCAATGGGGAACGTATCCTCACCTACTTCTCTCTAAAGAGTTTACCTTTTGCTAAATATCTGGTCCTCCATACTTGTTTGGACTTTTGTTCAACATCTTATCTTGGCTTCCGGGACTTCCCACCAGGCAACCGATTCTCGACCCGCCTAAACTTCCGCCTGGTGTTCGCAACCCTTGACTTCCACCCAATGTCCTCGATATGCCAAGTCTTCTGCCCGGTCCACATGATTAGGACTTAGTGCCCAATCCATTCGATTAGGATTTTGTGCTCAATCCACTCGACTAGGACTTCATGCTCAATCCACTCGACCAGGACTTCTATGCCCAACCTCAATTATGACTTTCCTGCATACTTAGTTAACCTCATTAGATCACAAATAAGTTTAACTTTGATCCTTTGCCAATATCAAAACACAGGTTTGATTAGCTAGTGCTTCCAGCGCCAACACTTATTATCTTTTGAAGATTTGAAAATGCATCAACTTCAATCCATTGATTGCATGTGCTTAATCTTCTGAATTGGACATGAACAATATCTTTTTGTGCAACTTACTGGGATTTTTTTTTTCTATTTTGTATGACAAGTTGAACAATAGTAGGAATTTTTCTTGCGTAGGATAGGAAGTATTTTGAGACTCATATTTTCAACTGTGGGTCTTCTCTGGCAATTATATATTTAGGAGTGTACTATTATTAAAGATGATTATTGTTGTTTATATTTAATCTAGTGTAAGTATAATGAATCAACACACTAAAGGAAAGAGACACCTTTGTTGAAAATGATATGATATTTATATGAATGTTATTTGATGACTTAGCAGACCACCTAGTGGGATAAGACTTGGTTGTTGTGTTATTGCTATTTGATGACTTGGAATTAAAAAGAGGGCATGGATTGATTGCTAACTAGGTATCTTAGCAGTAACAGAGGAGCTCCAAATTGTATTCTAACTCCTAAATCAGCTACTAAAGCAAACTAATGGATGATTGCTTGGGTTAAGTGAGAGTGACACTTTTATAATGGTGATTGGACTTATTGAAAAAGAGTACCAAAAGGCACATCACATCTTGAAGTTTTTTTTATAAGCAATACATGTTTTACTTAATGGTATGTGTTAGAAATTTAGATCTGATTTTTATTTAATATTATTATGTGACATTATTCTGCCTTTTTTAATAATTATTATTAAGTATTTTTTTTAATAATCACCTCATATGCATTAGTATACCCACTTGCATATCCTATCCAATGATCTAATATCGTATCGCTTGCGCATTTGCCTTTTGAAACATTGCTAATGATAACCAATCTAGCTAATAGTTTATATAGGCAATTGTGTGTTGATGACATTGATGATTTAACAGTTAATACATAAATTTATCAAATCATTATAAGATTTCTTGAATTTATCCAAACTTTCATATCTATAGTATTGTTTCTAAAGAATATGAAAACCTATCCTTCATTTAAATTGCATCTAATTCCTACAAAAATGTGATATGGCGATGATGTCACATTTTGCCATGTCAGCAATAAACAGACATGACATTGAATGTGAATAAACACTAATCTTGGTCTTAACTTAAACTTTAAATTTGTCAATCTCTGCCTATCTCTTCCCACTCTATTCGTGTGCCAAAGATTTGTTGCAATTTGCCTTCAACTGCAACCTGCTATTACCGTCTGCCATCATTCTTATCCCATGCAACTCGTACTCCACCTTCTCTAACCATATCCCGATCACGATCCCTATCACAAACCCTACCCTATTAAGTACTTGGCGGCCTATGTTGTTGTGTATTGGTAGAACTATGATGGCCTAACGGTTGCTAGAGCTATTGCACCACCATAAACCCCAGTTGGGAGGATGATCCTCGTGATGTGACATTAAGCACTGCCTCTAATGAAGGTGAGGACCCAGTAACCTCCGATGTCGATGGTGGAGAGATTGGAAGGCGGAGGCTATGTTTCATCTATTTCTCGGCTTATCTTGACCCTATCATTGGAGCCCTAATCTGGTTCTTACCCTTAATGGATAGTCTTATCTTTTGTCACCCCTTTTCTCTTTCCCTCTTTGCTCAATCTACTGCTCTTATCTTGTCCACTTTCCCTTCCTCCTCCCTCTAATGATTCTCCCCACATAGATCATTTCTAAATCTAATCCTTTTCCTATGGCCAATAATCCAACCACATCTATTCCATTTCCCTTGTCAGGACACCCACGCCTCTCGCCTCATCTTCTTTGCTCACCTCAACCTTCCTTGTCCCCTGACCACTATGATGGTCAACATTCACGTCGCTAATCCGTGTGACCAAATCATGGGTGAGGCCTACTTGATGCATTCTAGTACTCTCTTGGATGCACCATGGAGGAGTTACTGATGGATCCTGCCCTACCTTTTTGCCTTTGTGGTCGGCCAATGCGAGACCTTTCACTTGTGTCTATGTTAAGGGTGGAGCAACACTTCTCAATATTGTTGCTAGAAAATTTGTTGGCGCTGAAGACTTGATTCGAGTTGATGGCCTAATTTCCCCTATCTTAGGGTTGATAAAGGAGAAAAATAACGAGGAAAGGAGGGTGATAGAGATGTGGTGGAGGACAAAGGATGGTTGGTGGATTTTGATGAGAAGAGAGAGAGGAAACAATAAAATAAGGGTGATAGCATTGACATCCATGTGTGTTGATTGTTGATATGGAAAAATGTGATATCACCATCATGTCATGTAATTTGATGGGATAGATAGACTTCAAATGTTTAGAATTGGTATACTTTAGAAATGATAGGGTGAATACAATACTTTTTAAAAGTTTAGATATATTCAAAAATAATTAATGGCTATATAGAAATTGAATCTATGGATCTTTAGTGCATTCAATTTATTGGAAAACAAGAAATATGTTAGTCCAAATGGAGATAGTGAGGTGAACATAAGCGCTAGAGGCGGAGAGTGTAAACAACATGCTTGTAAATAAAAATAATCTTTTCTCTTCTTGTTATCTCAACGTCACAAAACAATGTTAGTAGCGGAAAACATAAATAAAACAAGCACATACCACAACACATTGACAGAGGCAATTTAATGTAGTTCAGTAACTCCCAGGCTTCTAGTCTATGACCTATGATCCTTTAGGTGGGTTGTTCCTGGAATCCTCTTTCTCCTCTTTGGTAAAATGCTAGAGATGGAGCAAACTCTTACAGAATTCTAGGGTTTTACAATATGGTTCAACAAAAAAACCATGGAAAACAATGTAATAATCTATCTGTTGTACTTTCTTCATGGTCTTTGAACCTCTTTCAAAGTCTCCTCCATACAGCGAAATCTTGACACGGTCACGCTGACATGGCACTTATCAGTCGATTGAGACATCTCCAACGGTCGAACAATTGACTAATACTCTCGATTCTCGTGGCTTGTGATCAATTCTTGCGACGACTACTTTATCTAGAGTTCATGAGTCAATTAATAATCAACCACAGGTGACAATTGATAATCAACTATTAGTTGATTGTGTTGGCTAAATCTCACGACTTGCGATCAATTTCTACAATTCCTCTAATGACACTTGCAACTAATCACAAATCGTCAATCGATTGGGCCAATAGAAACACAATACAATATATTTTTTAGTCAATTCACCAGTTGATTGGAATTTATAGGTGCAGTCAGTCAACTGCACAATGAGAAACAAACATACAGTTCCTTAGTGGACTGCCCTAGTCGAGTGCCCTAGTTAATTGCTAGTTTTACTTCAACCTATCTAATGGATGAGTCTGCCTTAGTTGAGTTCTACACATACCAAAGTACAATTTCACTCCATTCTCAGCTCACCGCTACACCAGCAATTGCCTTCCGCCACGAGACCTTCTCCCAACAAACTTCTCGTCCCTCGAATGCACGGTGCCATTCGACTCCCTTTCCGTGCTATCTTCCTTACTCTGCTTATAAGTGTGTCTCTAAGAATCTTCCACTAAGCTTCTTATCCCTTTGATGCACTGAGCCTTCTAGCTCCCTACTTGTGTCTTCCTTCTCGCTCCTCATACATACTTTACATCCAGGCACAACTACCTTTAAAGCTTCGTCTTGTGGTCCCTTGGGTGTTTCATACCACCCTTCTCCGATCTTCCACAAACATTGAGCCATTGGGTACTCCATGTGTGTAATACCTAAGTCCGTGCACATTTAAACACACAAAGGCATAGCTACCTCCGATGCTCTCATCCTACGGTCCATTCCTCAGGTGTTCTATACCGTCATTCTCTGATCTTCTATGGACCAAGCAAGGTCTAACTTAAATCCTTTGCCTAAACATCAAAATTTGTAGTCACACTAGACTACTCGGGGACTGAAAGTCACAACAAAATCGATGTAATGGTTAAAGGAATAGCCGGTTAATTTATTTGCATTGATTAGGGTCTATCTATTTCGTGGAAAATATTTCATCAGAAAATGCTTTTTGGGTTTTCCATTGTTTGTCTACATGAAAAATAACATCAAAACAATATAATTTTTTTGCTTAGTCAATGGAAAATGTAGGCATTTTAAATGGAAAACCACTTTCGCTTGAAACATCCACAGCTTCCCCACATGAACAACAATCTTCCCTACTTGTCCACTCCTCTCACAACCAAACAACAGCTCCCAATCTAGCACCAAGATGGAGCTGTTGTTATTTACCGTTGCCTACAAAGACCAAGCTTCCATTGTGCTGTTGTCATGGAGATTGTTGTCTGTCCTTGCTTTAATATTTGGGTTGAGCTCCGGAAGGAAGAAAAGGAGAGGAAGATAAACAATGTTTCCTTGTATATTTGCTCAATAAGGGAAAATTTAGATTTTTGTTGTAAATGTTTTCTTGGAAAGTATTTTAGATGCACATTATTTTATGGGAAACACAAGGACGTTCATTTACTAAAGGATACAGAAAAGTTAAAGCATCTTCCTTTTGTTTACGTTCACACATTTGGTGGATTTGCAAGTTCAAATTTCTGGACGCTTCAAGAGTTACAACTAGGAGACGGTTTAATTGTTTTTAGCTTAAGAAAAGGAAAATCAAAGGCGCACTCTGATGCTTCATGTATATCTATCACATGCTAACTCCATTTCTTTTAGGTTCCATGCCTCCATGCCTTGCTATGAAGATCCAAAATTTGATATTGTATATACATGTCTGCTATTTTGCTATTAGTTTTTTGGTTTTCTATTAGCAAGCAGAAGGGGAGCCTTGGCACAGCGGTAAAGTTGCTGTCGTGTGACCGAGAGGTCACGGTTCGAGTCTAGGAAATAACCTCTTGCAAAGTAAAGTAAGGCTGCATACAATAGACCCTTCCCTGGGACTCCGCATTTACGGGAGCTTTGTGCACCGGACTTCCCTTTTTCTATTGGCAAGCAACATTGAGCAAGAATGCTGTATTTTTTTTCCATGTGTTGATTTTTAATAATCAGAAGATTTCCTTTTACTTGTATTTAATGTTTGTGTCCAGTGATATTAATTTTCTTTTTAGGATGACAATTGATTAAATTTATCTTTAAAATTTTCAGGTTTGTCATTTTTGTCAGAAGCATTCAGATAAGCCAACATGCTCAATTTGTGGTACACCAGAAAACCTTTGGATATGTGTCATCTGTGGTTTTGTTGGATGTGGAAGGTACAACTTGGCTATGATGCGGCTGATCTCTGTCATCATGTCCAGATTGTTATTTTCACCAAGCTAGTATATGTTTGAATTGTTGTTTTCATGCCATTGTATTCTCTTTTACCAAGAAAATGTGTGAACTGTATTTTCCATGCTATCATAGATACGAAGAAGGCCATGGTATTAGACACTGGAAAGATACTCAACATTGTTATTCTCTTGATATGGAAACACAAAGGGTGTGGGATTATGTTGGTGATAACTATGTTCATCGGCTAAATCAATCCAGAAGTGACAATAAGCTTGCCAAACTGAATTCCAATAGTAGACCGTCAGGCAAAAAATGCATCCACTGTGGATGCAGTGATGATGTTGGAATTAGTGAAGCTATATTAAGCAGCAAAGTCCAAATGGTGAGTGTTTGTCTTCACTGTTTAATTCAGTATGATAGTTTGCACAATTTGTAATGTGTGCTTTTATTATGCTTGTATAGTAATTCAACAATGTGCTTCATCTTAATGTAAAACATGCTACAGATTGTTGATGAGTACGAACATCTACTAGCTAGTCAACTTGAAAGCCAAAAGCAGGTACTTCATCTGTCAAAGTAACCCTCTATTTTTCCTTTTTTTTCCTCAAAAAAATTCCTTAAGGTTTTCTTTTATTTCTGCTTTATTTTATTTTTGCAGTATTATGAAGCGATAGTTCAAAAGGAAAAGGAAAACAAGAAGAAGTACATTGCTGATGCCATTGAAAAGGCTGTAAGTTTAAAGCTGCAAGATATCCAACATAATATTCATGATGTTACCAAGGAGAAGAAAGTGGCTGCTATGTAAGCTATTACACACTTTTATTTTGTTACGCAAAGCATATTATTTTTCATCATTCAATTTTCCTTTCTGTTTCATTGTTCTCCAACTTGTTTTCATTTTTTTTGCTGTAGATTAATGCAAATCTCATGAAGAATCAGAAGCTTTGGCAAGAAAAGATCAAGGAAATTGAAGAAAGGTATATTTCTTTTCAGTATATTGGGTTGATGATTTCTTTTAATTACCATGCTCATTCTTCAAGTCAGATTTCAACTAATTGTCAAAATTAGGCAACTATGGCCTGCTGACTTCCCTTTAATATTTAGTTCTGTACTAATCCTTTTTTTTTTTCTGCTGATCATCCATTAGTTGCAATCAACATCATTATCATCATCCAAATATGTAAGTCCCACCTATTTGGAATGGGCTACTTGGATCTTCTCCCTCCATTGAAAATGTATGACTATATCACTAGTAATAGATAAGTAACCCAAATAAATTTATATTGTATTAATCAAAGTTTTATTTAGTCTCTTTTGCCCCTTATGAACTCACACTGTTGTGCTAATTGATTCAAATAATCCAACTTAAAAATCTATCTGTCTCCTTTGAACATGTCCATACCGTCTCTACCTATTTCTGCTTTCACAATAGGAGTTACACTAGCTACACTCAAATAGTAAACTCCTTATGTCTCTCTTAGCATTCTTATTTATGTTATATTATATTTTTGTACAATTTCTTAATCACCTTATTACTCTAATTCTTAAAGTATGCCAATTCATACCATAGTCTTTTAAAATTTTCTTTTAAATTAAAGTGGCACATGATGATTACATAAAACTTTAGAAGCTCCTCTTTACTTCAACACCCTATGGTCCATTTGGTTTTTAAGAATAGCTATTCTGTTCCCAATGATTTCATGGAATATAAGTATGTCTATGCTTAGATTAGAAAACTAACAAGGAACATCGGTTCGTTGAATTGTGATTTCTCAACCTCGTTGCTTTTCCTTCTTTTCTAAAAAATCATTATTCTTCTCTTTCATTATTGTAAGAATGTCTATTTTCATTCTTATTTAATTGTTCAAATAATATATATTATGAACAAGTAAAGCAGACTATGTGGTTTGGGGCCCAGGGATAAGGTAAATTGAATGGACTGAACATGCAAGTCTGGTGGGTTGGATGAAGTTGGGTTGAATTGAAGAGATCCAACAACTCGGGTCAAAAAATTGTGCTAAATGGATGGGCAAGGTGGTTAGGTTGGTTGTGGGTGAGGCCAATTGAGCTAGGTTAAATGGTTTGATCAGTTGGGTTGAGCAAGATAGGCAGGTTGGGCATGCCAGTCTAGATCGGATGGGTCAATTGACTTGGGCTTGATCGGTTGGACCAAGTGGGGGTCCAACGAGCTTGAACATGGACAAAACTTTTCTTGTGCGGATATCTTATCATTATGAAAATGATTTCTCATCTTTTACATATAACATTCGTAATAACTCAAACAATACAAATTCAAATGAAGCATCTATTTTATTCAACTAAGGAAAAAAAAAAATACCCTTATGGTCCTTGTCCATTCTAATGATTCCATTCATTATCAATTTATTCCAAAAACTAAAAACCATTAAGGATATTTTCATCAATTTGAATAGTTCGATGTCCTTATTAAATAATAGATAACAATATTTAAAAATTGTATAGGTCATAGGTGTCTCATATCCATCAATCTTAATTATTTTCTTGATGCCTTTTTAAAAATATCTTTTGTATTATTCAGCTTTTAGCTCTACTTCAAACAAGTGGTTCCTCAGATTCTCTATATTTCAGTTTTAGAGTTTAATCTTTTTGTACCCTTCAATTATCAAAATATCATCCTAAAATAAAATACCATTGTATAACATAACATAATAACTTAGTTCTAACATTTGTTAAATAGGTTTTTTTCCTACTTTAGATAAGATGCATCTACTTGAGGGTCTAGAAAATGCTCTACTAGTACTAAGTTGCATTAGTTACCACCTATTTGTCGTGGCCATGTGAATCTTTTCCTCAATTGAACTTTATGCAAATTTTTCTGTGATAAGAACTTTAATTTCTTGAAATTTGTCAATTTATTTATCATGGAGCTAACATCCTATTAATATAGAAAATATTAAGTCTTTTCTCCTATCATCAGCATGATCCAAGTATTTATGGCTACGTGGAACTTATTCTCCATTGGTGATAAGATCTTTGATTTCTTGGAAACTAAAAATCTGTTTTTAGTTTTCAGTGATGAATTTATTACACTAATAACTATTTATTAGCGTGGACCCAAGTCTTATTCGAATTGGAATATTTTACTGGGATTTAGTCTTAGACACTGTTTGTTATTGATTCTTGTTTACTGCTAGTGCATCTGAACTTGAAGTTGCAGTTTGCTTGATGAACATCAAATTGCATTTTCACTCATTATAACTTGTCACAAAATCAATTCTTATACTTCAGGGAGAGAACAATTTTAAGAACAAAGGATGAAAATATCCGTGATCTAGAAGATCAGGTAGTATACATTTTCCCTTCTTTGGTGACAGAATTAACTTTAATAGGCGTCCGAGTTCTTGTTTGTATTAATTGATTGATTCTTTACAGATAAGGGATTATATGGTTTTCATTAAGGCTAAAGAGGCACTTAAAGTGGCTGAGGCAGATGATATCCAAGGGGGTACGGTGCTGCCAGTTCCTCTACCGCAGGCTTCTTCAGCCAAAACCAAAAGATCATCAAAGATAAATAGGAGGCACAAGTAAAAGCTCCCGACGCAACCAACATATTGCATTCTCATGTGGAATCAATCACGGGTTCATTGATCGAAATTTAGAAACTAATTTGCATAGAACAGGAAGTATAAACACTGTTTTTCTTGGTGAACAATATCAAGTTTTCCATCAAAAAAATCTTTTTTTTATGTCTATAAATGTCCCTGGTTAGTCAGTGTAGTTCCATGAATATCTTTCCAGATTTTAGATCAGATGTGAATGCAGTTGGATAGTTCTGGAACTAGATTGTCCATGACCATGTGAATTATTCCCCCTGTTGTGAAGTTGGGTTGCGCACTTAAAAATGAAATGTTCATAAAACCTTCCATCGCCAGTGTTCCTATGTGAGGCATCCTAATCGGCATCTCCATCAAACCTTTCTTTCATGCCTAATTATAGCCGATCAATATTTATTGGTGCAAGAGACGGAAAAAAATCCACCGCTGGAGCAGTTGCTAATGCAGAGGTTGTTATCGCCACTAGAGCCTCTGACTAGAAGTCGCCACCAGAGCCTCTCGAGCCACTAAAGGCTATAGAGAAAAGTCAATGTCAGAGAGAAAATCTATCACCGTGGATACGATTTCCATCAGTGCCAACGAAGATGAAGATGAAGATGTTGGAGAAATCATCTCTCCAAGTTGCTGAGACCTCAAAGTGCATTATGTTTCTTTGACAAAAAGTCACTGATTGACAAAGAGGCCTATGAAGCAAGGAAACTTGAAATTGAGAGAATGAGGGGAGAGCAAGAAATTCGGAGGTAACCTACTATCAATTTGAGGCCTCCAGATGTATTAGTGACTTTGGAATTAAAAAAAAAAAAAACTCACTAATGGGCTAGAGGCCTCAGGGAATTATGGTGTGGGGATAATGAGGGGATTGAAATAAATGCAAAAGAGGTCATCTATAGTCAATTTGAGGTTCTTACACCCATCACTGGCTTTTGACAAAAAGTCACTAATGAGCAAAGAGGTATGATGACTAGGGAATGCAAGTAATACAAAGTAGACGATCTGTAATCAATCTAAGGCCTCCAAATTCATTAGTGACTTTTAGCAAAAACAAAAGTAATGATGGGCGTTGAGACCTCAAAAGCAAGGAAATTGAGCATTGGGAGAATGAGGGAAGAGCAAGTTATGCGAGTAGTGATGGCAATCTAAATTCAATCTGAGGCCTCCAAATGCATTAATGAATTTTGGCAAAAAGCCATGATGTTAGGAGACTTGGACCCCTTTGCATTTAAGGCAATAAAATATTTTGATGAGATTGACAAAAAGTTTAAGTTAGATTTGTGTTTATTTAAAATGTGTGCTAAGTTGCTAAGTTGTGTAGGATCTACCAAAGTATACAAGTTGATTTGGCATGACCAAGGGTTAAGATGGCTTGAGGTCCATGAGATCAAAAAAGGATGACACATCCGAGAGGCTACGGGATGAGGAGCATTGGAGTATAGAAAACCGAAGAGGTGAACTACATGAAGGATGACATGGCAAATCAAGGGCTCATTG
Source organism: Kaempferia rotunda (assembly GCA_037177415.1). Lineage (NCBI taxonomy): Eukaryota > Viridiplantae > Streptophyta > Magnoliopsida > Zingiberales > Zingiberaceae > Kaempferia > Kaempferia rotunda. The sequence goes on along the minus strand of JBAMIB010326786.1, from coordinate 440 downwards.
CATTTGAGGGAGTTGAGAAGATCTCAAGGTTTGGATAAACTCCATGTGAGATGTGAGGGGTGTGGACTATATGTAGGATTGAAGAAGCGCTAGAAGGGAAGGGGAATAGTGCGTTTCACTTTTTTACATTTTTTGAAAACTCGAGAGAATGCAGCGGAAATAGAAAACAAAACAAGAAACAAAATGCTAATACCATTTATTTTTACTTGGTTCACAACCTGCTAGTCCAAGTCCTGCGATTGTTGATCACTTTCGTTAGACAATTCACTAAGTATTCGTCAAGTATAAAATTCCGAATATGAAAAAAAATACAAATATTATTTATACAAACAACAAGAATGGTGTGGATAATTGATCGTAGTTGTCAGAGCAGTACTTCAACGTCGGAGCATAATTTCATAACAGTGTGAAGATTGTTTGAGCATAGAATGATGTTATAT
>JBAMIB010326676.1:0-11224 GCA_037177415.1 Kaempferia rotunda | reverse complement strand
TAGATGTTTTCATGGATTTTGACTATCGTACTAGTATTTCACATGTTTTATGCGTTTTGCCTGTATATCACTTTATCTCCTTGGTGAGGCAAGTTTAGTTTAGTCCCTCTGGTGTGTTTAATAGTAGACGATGTCAATCGATTACTCATAAGAAGTGTTCGATATGTAAAAAACAATTGTTCAATTAATTCTCATAGGATCTAACACTATTTTATAGGGGTTGTGGAGTGGAACACCATTTTAGCAGCATAAAATTTTAATTTTCTTAATTATTCATAAACTTGTTTTTGAAACATATTGTTGGGACTTTGAGACTCTTATTAGAAGCACACTTAACGACAATGAGAAAATTATATTTCACATATTTAAGTTAAGTAATTACTAGACTTTATAGATTTAGATAGTTTATTAATTTTTAAAAATAATTATTTAATGGAATGGCAAAGCCTTCAACTGGTGCTTGATGAAAATAAGCATAAGTTGCGAATATACAATCTTAAACTAATTACTTCCTTTTTAACAAATAAAAAAAAAAGAAGAAACTGAAAAAAAGAACAACGGCTTCTAGTAATCGTTATATTTTGCGGATTTATGAAGATAATGATGTGCAAATGCCGCGCGAGCGATTCACATCCTCATCGATTGTGAAGTAGGGGTTATGGGGAGGGTGCACTGACCCAATCCCCTCATTGTGAGTCCCAAACAACAACAAAGTCCCCGACACTTGCTTCCAAATAATAAGCAAAGTCCTCAATCCCCATAACTTTTGTAGCAAAGCTCAACCTTGTCGTTCCCTATAATCTCTTAGCCACCTCTTGCATATACTCATTGATTCTACGGGTGAAGTCTACTCTTCTCTCTTAAGTCACTTGTCTGCTTACCCGCGAGCTCCATCTCTTAGCTGGGTGCTGATTTAATTATCAGAGGGGTCACCCTGGCAAGTGTTGACACACAGGATTCCGGACTCGACCGAAGGCAAATGCATCCGCAGCTCCGAGGAAGGGAGGAGAGGAGCAGCCCGAGCGCGTGAAAGGACTCCATCAGGTACCAATACAACACATGTAACATTATTATTTGGTTAGATAAATACATACATAATCATTGATACCGATACACAGTATTATTATTTGATTGGACGAATGCATAATCATTGATATCGATACACAACGAATTAAGAGGGTACATATAAAGAGAGAATTAACAATCTCATTATGAGAAAAATATGAATTCATGGTACATTGTGACATCTAATATATATACACCGCATTGCCATGGAAGAAGAGTACCTCAAAAGGTACTGCACGATCGAACGAAGGGAAAAAGAAGACGAAGGGGATGAAAAGTTCTTGAAGAATTAGAACATTGTTGATGCATTGATGATCGGAATGATAGCGCAAAATGCAATCAGCAAGCCTTTCTTCTGTCCACCTTCAAGTGAAGTTTAAACCATTTTTTCTTTCGTGTCGGATCCTTCGACTTTTCTTCCTCTTTCGTTTGGGACTCTTCGTCGCTTTCAGATGCCTTGAAGGAACTGCTCATCTTGAGGCTACTTGAGTGTCGCTTTAGAGGTGGGGTGGTGGTGTAGGAGGCATGAACAACATTTCTTTCTTTGAGAAGCTCATCTATCTGGATCGAGTATTGCATAGAATAATGATAAGCATTAACAACTTTGCAGTGGCTGGAGGAAGGATATCTAATGATAGAACTTACCTCTTGCATTTCCTGAGTATATCGGTTGGTCATCTCAGTGAATCGTGCCAAAACCTGTTCATCTCGTATGAATTCATGAATCAATGACCGACACAAACATGTACGAAATAGAACCACAGAAAGACACGGGACAAACCTCTCTATACTCCGTCTCAAACTTAGACAGTTCGGCTCGTTTCGCTAATATCCTTGCCTCAACATCACGGAGTTTTATCTTTTCCGCCGAGAACTCTTCCGTGCATATAACTTCTAGGGTGTAGTTTACATTTTTAAAGAAATTATCACCTTCAGATTTTCATGCGACAGAAACAAAGTTAGATAACATTTGCTAAGGTCATTCAAAGAACAGAACAATTATGCAACGACTTACCGTACACAGCAAATACATGGGTGCCTGCTTTCAGTTCATTTACTTCGCAAGCTTGAAACCCATCGAGTTTCTTGAAGAATGCAGCATTTGGATCTTTAGCCGATGCTAGCTGGAGGCGAGAAACACAATAGTGTTAGTAAAACAATATTTGGTTTCAGAAATGCTTCTTCCAATGAGTTTAGAATAGTTAAGCTTACCGAATTAACTTGATCAAACCGAAATACAGGAAAATTAAGGAAGAACATTCCAGCAGAAGTAACCTTTCCAGTTTTGGTGCTGTCTTCCTGCACCAGTCTGGAAGTCAGATGGGTACATCACAAGCTATATAGATTCGGTGACACGGTAAATCACATAAAATATTCAAATGTCAAGTAATTTGTACGATACCTACTTGACGCTAGAGGGTGCCAATTAGTTCAGTTGGTAAGTACCTTGGAAGATGTTGTCATGCTATTAGGTTCATTACTTGCCTTTCAACCAAATTAATGCGAGTGTTTGAGGACTCCATAGCTATATTTTTTAACAAAATCAACTAGACGCTTAATGGAACATTCTCTACACGGGAAACTCAAGAGTGGACACACTCAAACTTGAGAATGTTGGAATTAGAATCGTCATTAAGGAATGTGGATGGAATAATAGCTTATAATGAAAATGTTATGATGGATGCCATATATTAATAGAAAAAGATAAGCTAACTAATCATATTACTGCAGATAGATGACAAAATGAAGGAAACTAAGATAAGACACAATATACATGCTCAAGATAATTGATATTATTTTATCTTGCATGAACCATATGACCAGATAGTTCCATCTGAATAGTTGGCAATTTTTGCATTTTATCTTATTTCAGGAGGAATCCCCGCCAATAAAATAATTGCTAAGCTATACAAATAATCAAATATACGAGACATACTTTCTTGTGTCAGTTTTATATATTAAAGTTGAGGCTCATCTCTAAAGCTAGAGTTGTTAGGAAATGGATTGAACAACCATTTTACTATTTCAACTTAACTGGAGACATATTATGGAAGCAAATGTGATTAGAACTCAAAAACTCCTTTGCTGTCATGTTAAATTTGACTGGCCGACAATTAATTCCAAAAGTTTGAATTGTTAGAAAGTTGACATCTATCATCTATCTGTTATTTGCTGCTAATATATAAATTACTTGTCGAACTAAAATTTAGTGTGTTTGTGCGAGCATGTGTATGCAATGATTTTTGAGACAAATGGTACCTTTTACAAGCAGATTAATATTACAACAAAACTAAAAGAATAAATAAAATGAGCAAAGAGGAATATAAGGTGCAATAGACTTATTCAGTGTTTGATCAAAGTGCCATATGAAATCATCAATAAGATCAGATTATTAAAAAGATATTGGAAATAAGCAGAAAATGTTTCAAATAACATCTAGCTCAGAAGTAGCATTTTGAACAATATCAATTCATTACACATGCACAGTAAAATAATGCAAACAGAAGAAAAGCTATGGAAGGCATTAGTCAATTGATATCGAATTCATAAACATATGACACCTACTTGTAATGCAAGACTTAATCCACCATTCTCTTCTTGTTCAAAGTACAACAACTGCACATCAAAAACAAAATTAGTGAAGCTGTTCAGACCATGTACCTAATGCTAACACGGAATTGACGAAGATATAAAAGATTATCATTGCATTTATGTAGTTGGAGACGGGTGAATCTAGAGCTGCAACAACTATGCAGCAAGCTGTACTGTCAGACAGTACTTTTCAATCAATGTTATGTTAAAAATCCAAGTGCTAGAATTAGTTCTTGATAGCTAGTTTAGATAAAGACTAGCCAATTGGTAGACCAGGATGTTCCATTAGGAAAGAATATAAGATACTAAAAGCTAGCTTAAACTAAACATTTTTTCTTCAAAGGAAGTAGACAGTTAAATAATGTCCAGTTGTAGAAGCCTCAAACTGAAGAAGTATAACTTCAATTAGCATGTCAACTGGTGATATCCACTCTAATAAATATTTAGTAATATACAGGAAGGAACTATATATTACTGGAAGAGTCCAATAAATATTTATATAAACACAACAAATGGGTACTAAATAATATATCAAACATTCTATCACAATGCAGTATAAGATTTTGAAACAACCTTGAATTTGCTCTTTGCAGATGAATGAACTCGACAAACAACTCCCATCCTGGCTTCCCTCTCTGTTATTTCCACTGAATAAAAGTGAGCTGCCTGTTTTTCTACCTGTGCAATTACAGAAAACAACTTCTAAAAAGATTTGCAGAAAAAGCCTTGTGAAAAGCAAGAGAAAATGCCATTACCTTTCTTGAAATTGACTGCCCCAAGGGAAGTGGAAGGACAGATACCAAGCCATTAAGTGCTTCCTCCAATACAGTTGCAGATACAGTTGTCTTGATTGGAACTCCAAGTTTACTAACATACAGTACAACAAATAAGAAGTAACAATGAAATCTTTTGATATTTGATTCAGAAACATGGCCACAGGATATAAATTAGTACCAAGTCCCATTAGCTCGCTTTACCTAAAAAGTGCAGCAAACATTGTGTTCACGGTGCCAAGACTTGAAAGATCAAGCTCCAATTCCTGACTATCTGATTCAATAGCCTGGGAAAACAATTTTACCTTTTTAATGTCTTTTAGCTAAAATGCAATAGCAAATTAACTGAATAGAAGAAAAGAAAAAACAACATTATAGAAGTACCCAACTTATTAATGATAACGATGTCTTTGGATACCACAACAACAACAACAACAACAACAACAACAACAAAGTTTTATCCCACCAGGTAGAGTCGGCTATATGGATCTTTCTACATCATTGAGCTCTATCCCCTACTATATAATGATTTATATTTAAATAAATTTTATCTTATGTTTATTGTTGCTAGCCAAGTCTTCATTAGTCTTCCTCTTCCTCGTTTGATGTGCACATTTATCACAGTTTCACATCGCAACATCTATTGGTCGTCTACATACATGCCCGTACCATCTTAAACATGTCTCCCGAGTTTCTCTCAATAGGTGCAACCCGACTTTCTCTCTAATATTTCCATTTCTCATCTTGTCCATCCTTGTATGTCTGCACAATTACCTTAACATCCTCATCTCTACAACTCTCATCTTCTGCTCGTGTGCTTGAATCATAGCCAACATTCAACTACATATAATATAGCATATCCAACTACCATTTTGTAAGACTTTCCTTTTAGTCTTAGAGGTACTTTACGATCACAAAGAACATCGGGACACTCTCCTCCATTTCAACCATCCTGCTTGTGTTCTATGTAAATCATCTTCGCAATCCCTCCATCCTTTTGCAAAAAAGATCCTAAATACTTAAAACTCTCAAGTTACATACAACTCGTTATCTTTTATCTTAACAATTATCTTTACTCCACTAAGCTTAAAACCTTTCATTTCTAGTGTTTTCCACTATGATTCAAGTTTAACATTTACTCCTTACGTGTCTATTTCATTTCTAGCGTTTTCCGCTATGATTCGAGTTTAACATTTACTCCTTACGTGTCTCATATGTCTTTGGATGAAGTTAATAAATGAACTTAAACAAAGATGATAGGAAAAAAGACCATAAAATTTATATCACTAGCCTCAAAACCAGAAGTGTCATATTGATGTCTTCTATCTGCATCAGACAATACATTGTACGAGAATGTAACTTCCTTGAAAACCTCAGCTGCCGTAGGATCATTTGCATTTTTGTCAGGATGATATCTATAAATAAACAGAAGACACATAATCAGAAATTCTTTATGCTGTGAACTTTGCAATATGAAGCACACAAAAAATATCTACACTAGAGTGTTAATAGCGTTAGTGTCAAAGGATAATTAAACTTGCAATGTCAGAAAGGATAAGAATTATATTTATCATATGGACGAGTTTGTAAATATAGCAAAAGATAAAAAAATGCTAAGATGAGTGTGAAGATTTATTGAAAGAATAAACCAAAAAAAAAAATATTAATGTTCAAGAGAAGTTAAGCATAGGTCCAATAGAACACAACATGAAAGAAAATATGTTGAAAAAATATGTATTTTTCAAGAAGACTAATAAATTCAATAGATTGAAGAGTTAAATCTATTAAAGTAAAAGGTGCAAGGATAGAAAAAACCAAAAACTGACATTCAATCTAATAAAAATATAATCGAATTAAATTGAATACTATTAATGATATATTATTGCATAAAGAAGATAAGATTCATGTAGCCGATACAAAATAGTTGGGGCCAGCGACTTGAAGACGATGATAGGGGCAACTTTTGTAGCCCACTCCAAATAGTTGGGACAAACAAGGCTTGATATGTGATATAAACAGCTCATATGATGATGTAATATGATTTTGATTTTCAATTAAATGAGGTAAAACAACATTTTCACTGCTTTAAATGAGATGAAGGTGTCATTTAGCCTCCATCATATCACCAACAAGCTGTGTTTGTCCTGAGCATTCAACCTCTAGCAGATGTTTAAATTAATCTTTGGATCAAACTTTACTATAGCTCTAGTTAAAGCAATAAACTTTACTAGTTTGAAATATATTTACCTCAAGTTGGAGAGATCTAATTCCGCACCAAACTAGTGAACAAAAGGAACAGGCTGCGAAAATCAGTTATTCAACTTAAAAGAAAACTTGCTCATAGAGTTTTTATATAGCTAGTGCAAGACCACTAAGCTATGAAAGTGGACATAATGCAGCAGAGAGTGCTGAAAGGAAAATATAAACCAGAAAATAGATACATTTTGGCTGTGTTTCTGATGCCATAATCAGGGCAATCAAGATAACAAATGCACTATTGCATTGAAGATATTGATGTCAGCTATAATGATCCTCTTACACTTCCAACTGATATATTGAAATCTCAAAAGTTTCTGCAGTTTTTCAATGATAAAAAACAAAGACATCCAGTATAGTGCCAGATACTTAGAAGACTAACAATTTTGAATGCACTTACCAATGGACCATTATCTTATATTTGGCACAGTGTTATTGTAACCAAAATTATCCTTGGCGCAGTGTTTAAGGTTTCAAGGTTCAATTCCAAATCTACAAGGGATCAAGCCTATCTATCAGTCGGTGGGAATATGTTCATTGGTATCCTGCTTTGACACCCAAACTAGGGACTTGCAGAAATTGATTGTTCAAAATAGAGGTAATGTGAACAACAGTACTTGCATCATCTGTTATGTAAACTTCTCGTCATCAAATATTAAGACTCCAGATTTAGGGGGAAAGGAATGATTGTATGCCACGATTAATGCAGATTGGCCATATTGAGGCCATCATATTGCCAAGACATGCAATGTGAGGTTAGTGTAACCAGACAATTCCCTCATTTGGAACTAGACAACTCGTGTTGATCATCATATTCAATTGACATATGATGAAGGTTGGAACTCAATTGGAGCAAAAATAGTCAGCTCAAATCCCTGACCTTCACATATGATAAAAGAAGGCAATTCCGCTAAAATTGTCTGAAATTTCTATTAGAAACCTTCACTCACCATTACGAGTCTGAATATAGTAAAAAGGATATAGGCATCAAGAACTTTTACAACTGTGTAATTTATGTGCGAAACACAATTCGAGTCAAAATCAAGGGGAAAAAAATCATACATTCCTCAATTACTAATCCCAAAAATCAGCAAAAAAAAAAAAAAAAAAAAGAATAACAAACAAAATATCTTACTTCAGAGCCATCTTTCGATCCGCCCTCTTGATCTCCTGCTTCGTTGCATTAAGGGGGACGCCAAGCACTTCGTACGGATCCCTCCTCTGCTGCTGAAGCTGCTGCTTATTAGCATCCCTTTTCTTCTCCGACTTGGCGGAGGAAAATCTCGGCCCCGGCATCTCTCTCGCCCTCAAAACCAACCTGACCAAACCTCTCCACCCCTGATCTCACTCCAACACCAGATGCAACCAAAACAGTTTCTCCATCCGAATCAAGAATCTCGCGCGGAGAACGCAGATCTACACGCCTATCCTCCACCTCTCTCCCGGCCACGGAGACGAAGGAGATGCCGAAGCAAACGCAACCGCCTCGAACCCCTCCCGTGTCCCTTCGCCGGAGACCGAGAGAAGGAGAAGAGAAGAGGCGGAGATCGAGCGAGAGGATATCGGCGAGGGAGACGGGGAGGAAGAGAGGTCGCGTTCAAGTGTTCCCCATGAACAGTGGAGTTGTTAACCTATCCCCCTCTCCTCCTCTCACGCCATCCGAGGCTGCTGTACTAGCTCACGTAGTAAAGAGAAATGTCCGCACAATTCATAATCATACGACGCATTATTCTTCGTTCATTATCAGATCAACGGTCCTAAGGTAACGCTGACGTACGATTACTCCCATAGAAAAAACATATTATTTTAAAAATTTTGAAATACATTATGCATGCTCCCCTCCCGGTGGAAAATAAATTTGAAAACATGGTTCGACTGACTGACGAAGTTCATCCTTGCCCGGCCGCTGGATACCCAACTAACGCGGCACATTCACTTACCTGCTTCGCTAGACGTTAGGACGACTGTGTCAGCTTCGAAGCAAATGAAAAAGGAGGGTCGCTATGAATGTGGGGAAACATTTGCTTGCGCGTAGGAGAAGATTTTGAGGCGGTGATTAAGAGGTGGTTAGCGGTGTCGGTGCCTTGATAGCTTACCGAACCGGCGGGATTAAATGGCTATTTTAATTGGTGATTAATTAGTTAAATATAAATTCTAGGGGATTATTTAGAGAAAGGGATTGTTTAATCAACATGACGTGGCGTGATAATGACGTGGATAAAAAAAAAAGAAAAGAAAGGATGATAATGACGTGGTAGAAAAATTTTAAAAGCATTTTTAATTATCTTTCCTCTATTAGAAACTATCTAAACAACATTTCATATTTCACACTAGAAATCCTCTTCTTGAGTAATTTTAATCAGAATTGCCCATTTTATTGATACATGAATGTGGCTCATCTACATTTCATCTGGATATGTCATTGCAGCCTCTGAGGTATAATTGAGTTGGTTACTATGGGAAAAAACTTACTACAATGGATGAGACCAGATTCTTGGCAAAGCCGAACGAACAACCCTCCCTCGTAGTGGCTAACTATAGCTTCTCGATTTACCTCCTTATAAATGATGGTTAAGCCTACCATGTGAGATTGTTAGAGTGACAGATTCCACCTTTAACTACAATGCACAGGTAACTTCATAGACTTTTTGAATTATTTATGAATGAAAAACTTTCATAGAGCAGAATCAATCACCTCCTAGATGAATCAGTTTTATAAACTCCTTTTGCTTATGAGCTCCTTTCACTTCCTCGTTATCATGGCTGCCTAGGAACACTCCTTACCTCTGATGAATGCTCGTAAGGACCACCTCAAGTGCCTCTTGATGGAAAAATTAGTTGCAAAATCTTTAATTTCTATTCAATTCTTAAAAATCATAAGATCAGAATTACGAAAGTATACCAAAATCCATAGTTTACCGTCACCTTTTGGAAATGATTGTCAATTTACTAATTTCCTAATATTCAAATAGTTTTGTCTATGGGAAATAAAATATAATCGTCGCTCTGCAAACTGGAACCGTAACCCTTATTTATTAAAGCCTAAGTTTGCTTATTTCTAATTTGACTTCTCAATAAATTAGGAATTGCACATGATAGCTATACTTTTATATTCATAATAATTAAGCCCTTAAGTCATATTCTTTAATTCTAAACTAGGTCATATTAATTTATGATTTATTTAATTGATGACATTAGACATTTATAATTACAAGTATGACTTCCAAATTCTTATAATCTCTTATTGAGCCATATGTGTAAACTTATAAATGTATTAACTGTTGGTCCTAATGACGGCCGACTAGAGGGGATGAATAACCCTGAAATAAGAGTTAAAACAATCTCTTATTTTTCTTAACAAGGACACAAGATTAGTTAAGTATAAACAATTAACATTAACAGAACAACACCTTTAAAAAGAATAAGTAAGAAGATCAGAGTTTACTTGGTTACAATCCAGATGGTTGTTAATCCAAGATAGTTGAAAGCTTAATAATAATCTTCTTCGTTGAAGGCGGAGAAGTTTCTTACAGACACTCAAAGCTCAGAAAGAAGACTAGGAATTAGTATAGTAGTTTGTTGTATAAGTTGTTGAAAATTCCTAGCACCAGAGGACTTTTTATAGCCTCATGGAGATCATATTTCAAGGTTGGAAGGTGCCTCAAGAAAGGCTTGAAGCGCCTTTAGAAGAATAAAATTTTATCCTTAGAGATAAAACTTTATCGTCCACAGCATTCGCTGAACAATGCTATGTAGGCATCTTTAGTGCGCCTGAAGACGCCTTCCCATGCACCTTCCAAGCAACGGGAGGCGCAAAATATTGTCAACATATAAAACCAAGAAGATATGCTTACTCTCATTAAACTTATGATACACACAACCATTTGCCACGTTTACCTCAAAACCAAATGAGATTATTTTTTGATGAAATTTGTGGTACCATTAATGAGAAGCTTGCATTAACCCATAGATGAACTTCTTAAGTTTGTAAACCATATTCTCGAAGGCTTGGACTCATTGAGTGCTTTCCGTGGGCAGTCTATTAAAAACCTTTTCCGGAGAAAATCGAATACAGGTAATAAGAATTAGGGTAAGTGTAACAACCTACACTTTCCTTATGCAATAAAGTAAATGAACCAAAAAAAATATACAGACTAAAAAGATCGAAGAAGGCGTATATCGTCGGAGCAGCTTTTCAGCGTCACGAAGTCATTTTCATCACAGAGCATAGGAGTGAAGCTTGTTTCAATTGTTGTACCGAACCTACTGGATGAATATGTTTTTATAGTCCATCTTCGGGCGCCCGAACCTGGTCCGGGCGCCCCCAGCATCGCTGACGTGGCGCACCCTCGTTAAAACTTCATCCCGAAGTTTTATCCTCCTCCGGGCCCCCGGACCTGGTCCGGACGCCCTGGATGCTGACGTAGCCCAGCCAATGGTCGCGTGCCAGCTCAGCCAGGCGCCTCCGCGAAAAAGCCCTTCCCGGGCGCTCGGACCTGTTCCGGGTGCTCAGACCTGGTCTGGGCGCCCTGAGGCCT